>CM070090.1:2675000-2717235 GCA_036178185.1 Liparis tanakae | reverse complement strand
TGCATCGATTGGATCATGAGACGGTGGCTGAGAGAGCCAAACCCAAACCCACGGTTTTCACATTCAATAGTGACATTTAAACTCCATCTCAAAACATACACCTTTACAGTGGCATATGCTTAATTTAAATATTCTATGGCTTGCTTTTTATCTCCTGTTTGATTGTTTTATTGCTCCATCTTTTACAGTGTATTGTACTTTGCTCATTTAACTGTTATGTTGTGCCTTTCATTGACAAATTGTTTTAATCGACTGCTCTTTATGACACTTTGACTATAATAAATGCAAAATAAATTAACTTTACTTACTAGGAGAGGAAATAAAAGAAGAGGCCTGTTAACTCCAACTATACATGTGATTGTTTGTCTCTTTTATGAAGTATTGTGCACGCGCATCTTCAGTGACATAAGCTGCTAAATGGCTGGTTAACCGAGTCACGTTAATATACAGGGATGTGCAAATTGCAGTAAAGATCTTCGGGAACGTCCATTCACGCGGGATTGGAGCCTCCGGGGTCCAAAGCAGGAAAACCAACAATAAGACATCGTAAAAGTTACAAACGTAGGCGTGGCCTTCCGTTTCCTCTGCGCTCTCGTCTCCTTCAGGCGTCACTATTTCACGACTACCTCGCAACTCCTTTTTATCAAATGTCAGAATGGAGAGAAACGGAGATTATACCTTTTTTTCTCATTTTGTTTTTATTCTCTGAAGTCCTTGTCGTTTTTTTAACATCATCCATGGGATTTGATACTTCATTCCATAATGAGCAAGCATCACACAAACCCCACAGCCACCAAGACATATAGCATCACACAGTTTTCACTTTCACAGGGGGGGGGGGGGCAAAGGGTGTACATACATATCACTCATATATCATATAGCATAATATGGCATAGAAAAGCATTCAAGCTGAGCATCAACGAGTATAGGTGTGTGAGTGTTTTTCTAGAGGAGGCAAGGGACACAACATGGAACAACATTGACAGCTGGTTTTTAATGTCCAAGTCAATTCTGAGTGTTGTGTTGCGAGTGTGTGTGCACGTGTGTCTTTTTGTGTGTACGTGTGTGTGTGTGTGTGTGTGTGTGTGTGTGTGTGTGTGCGCTTTCAACCAATATATTTTTTCCCCCACGCAACTCAGCACAGGATTATGTAGAAATGGTGCAGAACTGTCACACAATAACTATAAAAGCGTGTGTGTGTGTGTGTGTGTGTGTCGGTGTGCGCGTGCGTAAAGCTGTTCTAATAGCACCAGGTCAGGAGATGAGTTGCTACGGGCAACCTCCGATCTGACAAGTGTTGCCATGACAAACAAAAAAAGAGCGCAGCGGGTCCGTCGCCCTGGCAACAGCCAGAAACAAGACGAGACAGAGGGATGGAGGGATGAAAGGAGGAGAAAGACGAGCTGAAAGGAGCGACGTGGAAAACAAGAAGCGCGCTTGTTCTCCTCTCGAGAGCCGCGCCAAGTTCCAGAAGTGTGTGTGCTCTCTCGCTCGCTCGCTCTCTCTCTCTCTCTCTCTCTCTCTCTCTCTCTCTCTCTCTCTCTCTCTCTCTCTCTCTCTCTCTCTCTCTCTCTCTCTCTCTCTCTCTCTCTCTCTCTCTCTCTCTCTCTCTCTCTCTCTCTCTCTCTCTCTCTCTCTCTCTCTCTCTCTCTCAGGGTGGAGCGTCCCAGTGGTCACAAGAAGAGAGGGCGACAGACGAGCTCCGTCACTTTAAATCTGCTTTTACTGTCCTCATTAACACGATTATAATTAGGATGATAATTTTTTTTTTTTTAAAGGGAGAAACAGGAGCCAGACGGCCTCGGGTTTGAAGCCCCGCCCCCTCCTGATCGACAGCTTCAGACCCGTAAAAAATAGAGTTCAGGAAGGTCTCCATCGTCTGCTTTAGAGGACCTAAAGCAGACTAGATGTTTCCATCTGGCACCTTTGAATCTTTTAATTTTATTTTTATATCCTGGCTATTTTTACAGCTCTCTCTCTCTCTCTCTCTCTCTCTCTCTCCATCTCAGATCCGTCACTCGGCCTCAATACAAACAACAAAAAACAAGAAGGGAGGGTGGAAAAACTTTAGGAACTATCGGTACAACTTCCGTGGGTTCAGGCACATAAAGAGTAGAAAAGAGGGGTGGAGGAAGTGTGTGTGTGGGGGGGGGGTGATGAGTACAAAACACATTTGGAAGGAGGAGAAACATTCAGTATGTAAATGCACTGAATGGTGATGGAGGGTGGGGGGGGTTCAACCTTAATTATGGTTCTCAGAAAAAAGGACGACAGAGACGTGGAGGCGAGGAAAAGTCGAGTTTCAAAGCGCCGGGCGAGCACCAGTTCCTTCCTCTCTCCTCCCTCCCTCCCTCCCTCCGTTCTCTCACTCGTTCACCTCCTGCCAGCGGCTCCTCCAGCTAAACGCTAAATAAATACATTTGAAAAAAAAGCTCAAAGGCAGCTGCCGAAAGTGGAATTTGGTGTTTCGGTCGTGTACAAAAGCGACAGGTGAGACGACAGGAGCGAGTCAGTGCAGCCGGAGTGGAAAAACAACAACAAGGTCGCCAAGTTCCACGCCTGAAGGTCACGACCTCGCGGCTCTTGATCTGTGATGGGGATGCAGTGGAGAAGTGAAGCGACAGAAGTGCATCGCTGACAACACAGACGGTGAGTGAGATCAAGCTTCGAGACGGTTCCACTTCCGAGGAAAGAATAGATTTTTTCTTTTTTTTAATAAACAAAAAAGAAACAATACTGTATTTTAGACAAAGAGCGGCAACACGACGGACACCCTGCGTGGACATGTTCCTCTTCTCCCAGCGCTGTGGATTCAGTTTAGTCTCACTCTATTAAAACAACGGTAGAACAAACGGACACATTGCAGGGAAAAAATACGGTGTAAAAAATAATAATAATAATAACAATAATGAAATTATACAGTCAAAAGTGCTCAGATGAGGAGTGCTTTCATTTTTTGTCATCATACGAGGCAGACCTTTTTTTTTCTCTTGTTGTTGTTGTTGTTGTTGTTGTTGTTTTGTTTCTAACGGTGTCCTCTAGGATCGGGGGGTGGGGGTGGGGGGTGGCGAGGGTTTAGGGGGAGGAGCCAGAGTGAGACCGCGGCAGGCGGCGGCCCGGGCGGTGGCTCTCGCGTTTTCCTCCCGTCGGCGGCCCGATGGGTGGAGGGGCGGGGGTGGGGGTGGGGGAGGGGGGAGGGGGGAGGGGCCTCTAACCCAGGTTGGTGATGTTGGCCCTGCCGCCCGGCGGCGCCACGATGCGCTGGGTGCTCCGGCGAGGAATGTTGTCGTCGACCTGGGCGCCTGGGACGAAACAAAACAGGAGTTGACCACGCGGCCGTACGACTCATTTCCTTTGATAGCTCGTCAAAATAAAATACAAATGTAAGTTAACCCCCTCCAGAATAAGATAATGATCAACTTCTGAATGTCTCCCTCTCCACTTAAGTAAACAAGGGTCCAATGCTGCAGAGCAATAACATTGAAATGAGCTAAAAGGAGAGATAATACAGGTATTTTAGAGTATTTTGAAATACATATATTATAGTTTGGTCTATAAGAAAAGGTAAATGGGCCAAAATGGCCAATTTGAAGACATCGCCGTAACTTTATTAAAAGAAAATCAAATTTTCTTCTTCTTTTTAGAAATGCAGCTGCATCGTTCAAAAGGGAAGATCATCCTGAAAGTGACTCTTCTCTCTCTTTTCATGAAGTGTGTGATTCCCGCAGGTCAAAGGTTAAACGGTGATAATAGGAGCTCACCGTTCGGCAGAAGATGGTCGGACTAATGTGACCTTTGGAAATGTCGCAAATGGGAATTAGGCACGTTTCCATAAGCTGGCGAAGCTTTACGCATGATGTCATCAGACAGGAAGTAGAGGGGTCTCCTCAACTATTGCACTTCCCTCCCTAATTCCCTTCTCCATACTGTGTTTCTGCTCAACGTGTTTATGTAAACATTCGTGGTCACCGACCGGAGAGGCTGAATCCCGACTGGTGCAGGTTGCGGACCGGCTGGTTGGGCTGCTTGGCCGGAGACGTCTTGGCGGAGGAGGAGGGGGTCATCGTCTTAGGCGTCACGGACACCTCGCAGACCGGGCCGTCGTACAGCCCTCTGGGGACGCCCCTCAGCTCGGCCAGCTGAGAGAGAGAGAGAGAGAGAGAGAGAGAGAGATTGTGGGTGAGTGTGAGTGTGAGTATAGGTGAGAGTGAAAGAGTGTGTGTGAGAGTGAGAGTGTGTGCATGTATGTGAGAGTGAGAGTGTGTGTGAGAGTAAGAGAGTGTGTGTGAGACTGAGAGAGTGTATGTGAGAGTGTGTGTGAGTGTGTGTGAGAGTGAGAGTGTGTGTGTGTGTGAGTGTGAGAGTGTGTGTGTGTGTGTGTTTGAGAGTGTGTGTGTGTGTGTGTGTGAGAGAGTGTGTGTGTGTATGTGTGTGAGTGTATGTGTGTGAGTGTGAGTGTGAGTTTGTTTGTTTGTGTGTGTGTGTGTGTGTGTGAGTGTGGTGTGTGAGTGTGTGTGTGAGTGTGAGTGGTGGTGTGTGTGTGTGTGTGTGTGTGTGTGGTGGTGGTGTGAGTGTGAGTGGAGTGTGGTGTGGTGGTGTGTGTGTGGTGTGTGTGTGGAGTGGTGTGGTGAGTGGTGAGTGTGAGTGTGGTGGTGAGTGTGTGTGTGGTGGAGTGGTGAGTGGTGGTGGAGTGGTGGTGAGTGGTGGTGAGTGGTGGGGTGGTGGTGGTGGTGGTGGTGGTGGTGGTGGTGGAGTGGTGGTGGTGGTGGTGGTGAGTGGTGAGTGAGTGGTGGTGGTGGTGGTGGTGGTGGTGGTGTGTGTGTGTGTGTGTGTGTGTGTGTGTGTGTGTGTGTGTGTGTGTGTGTGTGTGTGTGTGTGTGTGTGTGTGTGTGTGTGTGTGTGTGTGTGTGCCCTGTGGGCCTCACCCTGCTGCGGGCTTTGATCCTCTTGTACACGTAGTCGGGGAACGGCTTCCTGGCCACGAAGCGGCCCGAGCCCTCGGCGGCGTGGACGCTGCCCTCCTCCAGGACGATCTTCCCCTGGCTGATGACCACCAGGGGGCCGCCGCGCACCTCCAGGCCCTCGAAGATGTTGTACTCCACGTTCTGGGGGGAGGAGGAGAAAGAGTCATCATTTCATCTCAGGCACGTATCCGTCATGGACGTTTGTACATCCACATTTCCACAAAGATAAACCAGTAATCTTGTTGAGATTTAAGATTGAGTTGAAGATTTAATTGTGATTTTTGGTAGCATCTGTATTTCCATGTGTGTTTTACATTAAAACATTGCAGAACCTTCTCATCTTTCTATATGAGGCACAACTGCCCTCAGGCTCAGGTGTAAATCAATAATATGACCCAAAAATGAACATTTAAATTAGATTTTTAATCATTCTTCACATCTCTTGTGAAAACATTCCTCATGTGGTATAGGAAATATACATATAAGATAAGATATTCATTTATTAGTCCCACAGTGGGGACATTTCAGGATCACAGCAGTGGGTGTACATAGAGCATTAATACAAATATTTATAATATAATATATATTTCTTAGGGAGCAATTTTCCCCCATTGACTGAACTCCAGGGGCATTTAAAAAGAAATTGGGGGCACTTTTTGAAACTTGCGAAATAACATTTAACCTTTGTTTAAAAATAATAAATATACTTAATCAAAACATGATATGACAACTGGAGCGGGTTATTTAGTTCATTAAATTCTCATAATTATTAGAGGAACTTATGGGGCGTTTTTTGCCCCTCTGCTAGTGAGATCAGGGGGGAAATTATATCTCTTATGGGCAGTTTTGCCCTTCACCCTGGTGTATTTCTGATGCTGTTTGAAATTAGTTCACCAAAAGGTCTTCGGGTTCACAAAAGCAGGGAAATATATAAATAAAATGGTAGTAGTAAATAAATGTCAATTTTTGTCGTTTTTTTTAGTAGAAATGAGGTGTAAAATGTGAAAATCCCGGAAAAAAAAATGATATGAAGTAATGTGAATTTGGTACCGAGTGGTGGGTCTTGGCGGAGAGGATCTTCGTGACGTCGGGGTCCCACAGCACCAGGTCGGCGTCCGAGCCCACGGCGATGCGCCCCTTGCGGGGGTACAGGTTGAAGATCTTGGCGGCGTTGGTGCTGGAGGCAAAGATAGAGACGGTTGCAGGAGAAGGAGGAGCCGTGGAAAACCAATATATCATCGACAGATATACAGGACTGTCTCAGAAAATTAGAATATTGTGATAAAGTTCTTTATTTTCTGTAATGCAATTAAAAAAACAAAAATGTCATGCATTCTGGATTCATTACAAATCAACTGAAATATTGGAAGCCTTTTATTCTTTTAATGTTGCTGATTATGGCTTACAGCTTAAGAAAACTCAAATATCCTATCTCTAAATATTAGAATATCATGAAAAAGTATACTAGTAGGGTATTCAACTAATCACTTGAATCGTCTAATTAACTCGAAACACCTGCAAGGGTTTCCTGAGCCTTGAAAAACACCGGACAGTTATACATTAAAAGAATAAAAGGCTTGCAATATTTCAGTTGATTTGTAATGAATCCAGAATGCATGACATTTTTTTTTTTTTTTTTTTAAATTGCATTACAGAAAATAAAGAACTTTATCACAATATTCTAATTTTCTGAGACAGTCCTGCATATGTGACACGTATCCGTATTGCCCCGCCCCCTACGCTGGCCGCATGCTCCATTTAAAGGGGAAGTACACGCACCACACACTTGTCCCAGATGATGGACATCCTCTCCTCGGTGCCGTTGACGCCCTCGGGGATCAGGCTGAAGTCGTCTTTGCCCACGGCCCGCTGGGCGGTGTTGAAGGGACAGTGGGCGCTGCCCGTCACCTGCAGGTCGCCGCTGCGCACACGGTTAGGACGGAGGATGTCACGCGTGGAGAAGGCTGAAGACGGTGGTGGGATGAAGGTCGTGGGCCGTGTGTGTGTGTGTGTGTGGTCTCACCAGGAGAGCAGGGAGTTGAGATAGTCCGGGGTGGTGGGGTCGGGGCTCAGGGGGGGGGAGGTGACGTAGGCCGCGGCCTTCGCCCAGTTCTTGCTCCAATAGTGGGAGCCGTCCGTCCCCAGGCTGGCGGTGATCGGCTCTCCGTAGACCACGGTGCCTGAAGAGAGCCCAATCAAAAGGAATGTTATTATAATATAATAATAATAATAATAATAATAATAATAATAATAATACATTTTCTTTAGTTCATAATAACCTTATATTAAGAATCAATGTGTTGTAATAACTTTCTAATATTCTAAAGTTGAATAAATTTAGAATATTTAAATATTATATATATATATATATATATATATATATATATATATATTAAAGTTACTCAACTTCAGAATATTAGAAATATTATATATAAATATTATATATTAAATACACACACACACATATATGTATTAATATTTTAAAGAATATGTTCTAATATTCTAGTTCATTAAATTAGATATAATATATGTGTGTATATACATATGTATTATATATATATATATATATATATATATATATATATATATACACAAACATAAATATATACATATATACACACATATACATACATATATATATATATATACATACACAAGCATACACACACACACACACACATATATATACACACATATATATATATATATATATATATATATATATATATACACATACACATACATAAACAAGCATACACACACATATACACATGCATATATATGCACACATATTTATATCCATCTATCAGAGTCTCACCCTTCTTCCTGGCCTGGGCGATGACATCAGCAGCACTCTTGCTCATCACCTTGGTGACGTAGAGGGGGCAGTTGGTCTGGTTGGCCACCGTCACTGAGCGGTTCACGGCCTCCGCCTCCACCTGGAGAAGAGACGCCAGTTCGACACTTTCTTCTTTCTGCACTACTCCACGCTTTTCTCACGCTGACGCACTCTCGGAATTAGAAGCGGATCATATCTGCAGCGACCCCGTTGCTTATCAAAAAAGGTCCCCGTGGTTGCTTGAAGGTTTAGTTTTGACGCGTGCAATAAACAGATGAAATGTCCAGTTTGTAATGCGGAAGGTTATTTATTCATAAAGTTCTACGGCTGCCGACACAAAACAAAATATGCGTCCTTGAACAAACCCAGTGGAATGTTACAAAAAAAAGGAAAGAAATCAAAAACAAATTGCCACCTCATCTCCCACGGTCAAGAAACTGTGTGCGCTCCTGCCAATCTAGCAACACCTGACCCTATCCCCCCCATATTATATTATTATTATACCCCCCCACTGAGACCTAGACAGTAACTGTGACTTACCTCTTCAGGCCGGCTCAACACGTGTCCCTCAGGCCCGGTGATGCCCTGCTCCAGGATCTTCTGTTGCTCCTACACACACACACACACACACACACACACACACACACACACACACACACACACGGTTAAGATAAGTTAAGATATTCATTTATTAGTCCCACAGTGGGGAAATTTCAGGATCACTGCAGTGGATGTACATTAGAGCATTAATAAAAATAAAAGATACAAATAAAAACCACAAAACTAAATACTAATACTCAAATACAAAATTATTAAATACTAAATAATACTAAAAATGCTGACTACTAAATACTAAGACTAAAATACAAAAAAATACTAAATATTAAAACTAAAATATTAAGCATAGTAATATTATGTAAAATATTTGGTAAAAATTACATTGGCATTTGGTTATTACATATTCTATCACCTGCTTTTTATCTTTTTTGTTTATTTAATTTTCTTATTTGTTTTATTGTGTTTTTTATTGCACCATCTTTTACAGTTTATTGTACTTTTCTCTTTTTTGTTTTTAGCCCCTGTTATTCCCAAATTGTTTTAATTGACTACTGTACTGCACTTTTTCTGTGACACACACACACATACAGAGACACACACACACACACACACACACACACACACACACACACACACACACACACACACACACACACACACACACACACACACACACACACACACACACACACACACACACACACACACACACACACACACACACAGGAGTGAAGCAGCGTACGTACCTCGGCCACAATGTCCCCGTTCTCGGCGTGCACCTGGGCGATGGCTCCCAGGTCGCGGATCACGCTGAACACCTCGTACACCTGCACGCAAAAGAGAGAGACGCTGTGTGATCCCCGATACGCCGTCAAGACACGCCTCCATGGACGAAGACATCACTTGTTGTTGTTCAACGTCTTCATCGCTCATGTTTTGAAGTTTCTTTAAACAAGCATTAATGTATTTTAGAAAACATTTAATAAAATGATTTTTTGCCACGCTGTGCCTTCGTCCAAATACGTGATCTTTGATTGTCAACCATAATTTATATTCCTGGTTGAAGCACTGCTTTCAACACTAACAGCATCTTATTAGGAGGAGAGAGGAGGAGACAGGAGAAGGGCGGGAGGGAGGGAGGGAGGAGATGGATGAGGAGAGAGGAAGAGACAGAGAGGAGAGAGTGAGGAGAGAAGAGGAGACGGGGAGGAGAGAGGAAGAGACATGGAGGAAAGGGGAGGAGAGAGGAGGATAGAGGGAGGAGACATGGAGGAAAGGGGAGGAGAGAGGAAGGAGAGAGGAGTAGAGAGGGAGGAGAGGAAGCCCCACCTGAGCGTCTGTCAGCTGGAAAACATCCTTATAAGCCAAGTAGACGAGGAAAGAGTTGACGCCTGAAAGAAAAACAGAGTCACTTAAACACACACACACACACATATATATATATATATATATATAAAAACATTCATATATAAATAAACATAAATAAAAACACTCTGAATCCAGAGCTTATTTGACGTCTCATTGGACTCGATCGTTAGTCACTGAGCGGAGCTCTCGACCTCCCTGCTGTATATAAACGGCGTGCAGCCCGCCGGGCGCCGCGCCGCGTGACGCGGGCGGCGAGCGTACCGTGGTCCTTCACCAGCGCCTCCATGTCCTCCTGGACGCCCTTGTGCCACTCGGTGATGTCGACGTGCAGCGAGTAGTCGCAGCAGCACTTGCTGTCGGCCCATTCGCGCCACTGCTCGAAGGCTGAGATGAGGCTGACGCCGGGCTCCGGAACCACGTGGTCGACTGGAAACACACACACACACACACACACACACACACACACTGTGAGACCCTGGTTGTGCTGCTTATGCCCCTGAAGCATCCGCTGATGGTGGAGGTAGATGCGTTTGCATGCGGGCTGCAGAATGATGATGTGTCATTGAACTCATCTGTCAACGTGTCTCACAAGTTAATTATTTATTATTCAGTCTGTAAAACGTCAGAAATTAGAAAGTTAGAAATGGCTGAAAAGTTCCCGGAGCCCCGAGGTCACATCTTCAAACTGCTGCAACTTTATGTGTTGTGTAATTTAGTGATAGACAGAAGATTCAGAGACAGATTCATGCTCTACTCCACGAGTCACGCCAACTGATAATGAGTCTCTGTGTTTATTACTTCACTAGTAGTAGCATTACAATTAGAAGAAAAAGAAGGAGGAGAGGAAGAAGAAGATTAAGAAGAAGAAAAAATAAGACGAAGAAGGAGAGGACGAAGAAGTAGAAGAAGATGGAGTAGAAGATAAAGACATACGAATATGAGTCAGCAGGGAAGTCAGGGAGAGGGAGCGCCGTCTAATTGAATTTTTTCACATTCTTTACAGTATTGAGTCTCTTTTAAATAACATGTAATTGAAACTACGCCTGGTTGGTGTATGGCTAACATCTAGTAAATAATTACATTTTTAAAAATCAGCTTTCCCCTTTCTGTTTTTTGAGAGACAAAACTCAAATAATCTGGTATTTCACCAACTTGAAGCTGAATTTAAAATGGATCTGACGACCAGAACCAAACCTCAGCACCTGTTGGGTGAAGTAGTTCACGGGATTGACATAAAAAGGGATAACGATTATTGTATAGTTATATATATATATATATATATATATATATATATATATATATATATATATATATATATAAAAAAATATATATATTTTTTTAATTATTTTTAATAAAAAATATAGTTTAATGCTAAATTGTGAATTTATGCTGATAACCCTGTATTTGGAAAAACTTGAAAAATGCCAACTGCACAATTCCCGCACGGATTAATGTGAAACATTATGCAAATTAAAATAAAACCCTACAATGTGTGACCAAAAGCATCCAAATAAAGGCGGGAACAAAACAACTGAGGATCAGAGCGTGTCCCGAGGGGAAAGGATCCGTCTCCCCTCACAGGTGAAGGGCCCCGGGGGAAGGAATCCCAGGTCTTTAGGACCCAGCGACTCACTGATCATGGTGGTGCCTCCGCCCAGCGCCGCCTTGGTGCCCTGGTAGAAGTCGTCGGCGGACACCATGCCCCGATCGGGCATCTGGAAGCGCGTGTGCGTGTCGATGCCGCCCGGCATCAGCATGCGGCCGCCGGCGTCGATGGTCTTCACCCCGCCGGGAACGATGAGACTCTCCCCGATCTGTCTGGGGACGGAGAGCGGAGGGAAACATTTAAAAAAATAGGAAATTACAACTTCACATCGGTCATAAACACTTTTTGGTCAAGTTAAAAGGAACAGTGGGATCCAACAACAAAACTGGAATATAATAGTCATAAGTATGTCTTCATTAGAGCATAATGCCCTGAAACTGAGGGAGACATACGGTCACCTCTTCTTCAAGAAATGTATGAAAAATACCCCGTGCTTTTATTTTGAAGGCTTCAAATTAAATGGATTTATGTTATAATATTAGAGAATTTTTTTATGTGCAATATTTCTACACTCAAATAAACAAGAATTAAATGACAAGAGAGTTATTTAACAATATGTTGGGGAGGAGTTTATACGTTTATATACTTCTGGTACAACCGGCTGAAGCATATTCATTATTTAAAACTCGTAAACATATGAATATAACAAGTTTGGATATTTATTTTTCCCAGGACTTTTTCAGGGCTGGAATTTTTAAATAACGTGACTTTTCCAGGACTTTAAACTAAATTTCCATGACCCAAACATGTTGTATACATGAAAAAGTGCGAGTAATATAAAACATATTTAAGTCTTTTCAAGGTAAGTATATAAGTATATTTCGAGCGTCATTCTTTTAAAAAGCATATTTATTATTTAAAACTCGTAAATGAACATATGAATACAACAAGTTTGGAGATTTGTTTTTTTCCAGGACTTTTCCAGGGCTGGAATTTTAAAATAACATGACTTTTCCAGGTTTTCCATGACCGTATGAACCCCGTCTTCAGAGAGTCCACCGTGTTGCACCGCTATGGATTTTCTCTACGGCAGCCCAGAACAGACAAACTAAACTCTTTTATTTTGGTGGAGAAGTTTCCAGTTGTTATCAGTCTCCCCATTCCAATAAAAAGAGACTTTTGTTTGTAAACTGTGGCTTTGCAGCCCGAGCCGTGAACTCACTTGATGACTCCATCCTCCATGTAGATGTCGGCGCAGAAGGACTGGTCATCGTTCACAATCTTCCCGCCTTTGATGAGGAGACGGTCACTCTGGAAAACAAGAGAAGAGGATGATGACGACGTGTGAAGAGTTTGTATGGCGGGGGGGGGGGGGGGGGCAGACACCTGAAGGCCGGTTTTGAGTTTCTTATAGACGCCTATAATAAAAACTTTGAGAAGGTTGAATATCTGATTTTAGCTCCATTTCGTGCTGGAGGATTCCGATAAGGATCAAAGGGCTGTGCAGAGACTCTCTCTCTTCATCAAAGATGACACTTATTCCTAATCCAATGCATGGATAGAGAAGGCGGGGGAGGGAGGGGGGGGGGGGGGGGGGGAGACACAGAACAGAGCTGCGATGTTTGGATCAGCTCCGGCTTTCACTGACCGAGTAACGAGGATTCTTCATCTCCGCCCCGAGAGAGAAAGAGAGAGACAAAATGAGGGGTGCAAAGTCTTCAGTGTTGTACAACACAATGAGGACAGGAGCCCGCCTCCAGACACGCCCCCTCCCCCCCCCCCCCCCCATGTGGCTCTCACAAGAACGGGAGCAGGCGAGAACCAATCAGGGTGCAGGCTGTGTAATCAATCATCCACGCCATGCTGCTGTGCCACTTGTGTCTGTGTGGTGGGGAGGGGGGGGGGGGGCTCCGAGTCTCCCCGTCACCGTCCCAAAACAGGGAGCGGCGGCTCTGGTCACAAGGCCTCCAGCATCCCCGGCTAACAATGGCTGCTCTGTTTTTTTCCCGAGCCTTCGGCGCGAGCTGCAGCCGGCCAGCGGCTCCGGGCCCCGAACACAACTGCTGCCGCTCTGCTAAAGGGCTGCAGCTGAACCAGCACATGCATGCACATGCACACACACACACACACAAGTGAGCACACTCTCACTCTCACCCCCCCCCCCCCCCCCCATTAACCACAATGCAACGTGACCAGCAAAAGTTGAATCAGAGGTCCACAGGACATACATGTATATCTATTATTTTTTTAATTCACATATATAACTTTTTTTTTATTCATATATATATATATATATATATATATATATATATATATATATACACACACACACACACACACAATAATTATATATTTATATAATACATGTGTATATATATATATAAAATAAATGTATGTATATATATATATATAAAATAAATGCATATATATAAAATATATATATATATAAGTGTGTGTACATATACATATATATATATAATAAATGTGTATATATATAATAAATGTATATATATTTTAAATAAGTGTGTATATATATATATATATATATATATATATATATATATATAAATAAATAAATATAAAAATAATAAAAAGTTGTGGTGACAATGGAACTGATCCGACTAGATCCCATGGTCATCTTGTATCTATGGAGGAGTGAGGCCCCCCTCGCTGGCAGCGCCTTCACACCCCGACCCCTCGGCTTTGAAAACACGCCGTTGCATCGGGAGCCTCGCCATGGCCTCATGCTCCCGGTCCTCAGTGGCGCTCTCCAGGAGGCTCTCGGCACGGCGTTCCCATTTTCCCAAAGACACAAAAAACAGATCCGCAATGAGTGGCTAGCTTTGGAGGGTTTGGAGAGTCTCACTAAAGGGGTGTTTTTTTGTTCCTTATCTTCACACTAAAGACAGAGGGAGGGGGGGGGGCAAAAACTTAGCAGAACAATGCCATGCCCTGAATCCAGCCTGCATAATCCTCTGATTGTTTTTGGAGTACACAAGGGGTTGAGAGAGCGAGAGAGAGAGAGTCTGATTGTACTGGCTCGGCGCCAAACATGACAGTGACCTTTCCCTCATGGGAACCTCTCCCGCCGCCCCTCCTACAGGATACGCACTAAAAGCTCAATGGCCTCGCTGTTGTTGAGCCGCTGTGTTTTCATTCCGCTCTGCAGCCGCGCTAATGCAGATGTCACAGCAACGACGTGGAATGCGTGGGGCGAGACTCTGCTGTGAAGACACATGTGCCATGTTTAATCATTCAGCGATTTGTCGTCTTTTAGTCTATGGAAATAAGGTTCTGCATTTCAGCTCTATACACAATATAAATATATATATATACATGATATATTTCAGTACAGCGTGCAACGTGATGGCTCGTATACACGGCTTCCCACGAATCCCACAACTCTTCTTTGGCAAGCCCCGCCCCCTGCAGCCGGCGGAGGCGGACCCCATTGGTTGGGTCTAGGCCTTGACCTTTGAGTAGCTAGGGGTCAGGAAGGCCAAACAAACCTACGAGTATCTTTTCGCCGGGAAGGACGAGAGCCGTCGAGGGAGCGCTACTTCTACGGCCCTCTCGCGTCGGACTGAGGACAGCCAGAGACTCACCGTCGCCCCCACAGGCGCAAGTGGTATTGCAAGGCAGGACAGGCCTGGGCTAGATGAACGTATTTTCATATTTCCGACAACACAACACATGAACGTCTTTAACAGAACATCCACGGAGTGACCTCACCTCGTTTTGTGAATGTTTTAAACTAAAATGCTGGCCAGATCTCACACATTGCACAGTATATACAATAAAGTATACAATAAAAAAAAAGTATACAATAAAAAAAAAGACTACCGACACTAACAATGCTGATTATTTCTCTATTACAGCAAGTCGGATTAATCTGTGGTTCTCATACCACTCCTGTTAATAACTACGATCATTAAAAATCATTAGAAATCTGTTGGGGCGCTGTAAAAAGAAAAGACGTCAGACGTAACCCGGCAACGCAGCTTGTGTTGTCCAAATGGAAAGTAACACTTCAGTCAGGTGGAGGAACGCTGCCAGGTGGGACGTCCAGAACTGTGATTTATGCACGTCCAGGATTACTCAAAAAAGCAACCTGCTACCAAAATCCTCTGATTCCTCTTTCTGACCACGGCTTTAAAAACACATGCAGACTTCTCTGTGTTTGATAAGACCTGCTTTTCGTTTTTAAATAACCAGCTAAACAGGAACCATGGAGACAAAGTCCCAAAGGGATGTGTAACTGAACACCTCGCGAGAGTACAGCACCAGGGTGACGGGGTTTTGTGTCGATAGTCGGCAGTTTCGTAGCATTCAGAGGACGAAGCGGCCGGATGACTCACAGAAACTGGACCCATCCATTTGAGTCTCTTTCACAGAATTATTTTTACTTAATAATTCACTTGTGAGTATAAACTTTACTTAACAAGCGTAATTTATATTTGATGATAAAACAGTAGAAAAAAGTAAAAGAAAATGCCTCGAATTCCCTTTAAGATGTTGATAACTTCCCTTAATTTATCTTTTTTAACCATATCACTTGCATTCTCTTTGACAACAACAAATCCCTTTAAATTATCTCTTTGATAATAAAAACATCCTTAAATTTCCTATTTGATAATAACAAAACTTTAAATGATCTCTTTGATTATAAAAGTTCCCTTAAATTCCTTTTGATAATAAAAAACATCCCTAACTTCCCTATTTGATGATCAAAGAAAATCCTAGAAATTCTCGCTTTGACCACAAACATCCCTTTAAATGATTTCTTTGATAACAAAAGTTCCCTTAAACTCCCTCTTTGATAATAAAACAACTTTAAATCATCTCTTTGATCATAAAAGTTCCCTTAAATTCCTTTTGATAATAAAAACATCCTTAAATTCACTTTTTGATGATAAAAAACGCATTTTTGAGAACAAAATACTCCCATTCATAAAAATAAAATAAAAAACTAAAATGTGTCACTAAAGAACACACCAGTTTAATGGAGACAAGTTTTCTCCTCTGTTCTCTGTTCATGTGCTTATTAATTAAAGAATATATATAGAACTAATTTCTGGCTTTATGAATGGGGCCAGTGGTGATGGTGGTGGGGCTGGGTGGGGGGGGGGGGGGCTGATCAGGACAGCAGCCCGCTGTGTGTGATGTGAGAACAGACGGGAAGATAACAGCGTGAACCAACCGCCGGCGGCGACCTGAGCGCGCGGCGCCCGCCACCGGGGACCAGTGCTGCACTGCAGGTACGCCGGCAGAGCGACGATGATCCCTCATCCGGAGGATTGCGTCGTCTTAATCCAGGACGGCCTCCTTAGAGCCGCAGCTCTATTTTTACCTGAACAGTGGAGCTGCTTTCGCTTCACTGAAACACCGGAGCTCTGGTTTTCATCTTCTTTGTGTTACGCTGCACTCGCCTGGGGCCGAGAGAACTTTGGCTTCCACTGTGAGACAACCTGGCAATGTGACACCAGTTGGGATCATTTATCGATCAGGTTATTTATACAAAAAATCTCTGCTTCCAGCTGACGTGAATATTTCCTGGATTAATTTTTTCATATATACATACATACATATATATATACATACATATATATATATATACATATATATATATATATACATATATATATATATATATATATATATATATATATATATATATATATATATATATAAATAATTGTGATTATCTATCTGATGAATTATTTTTTTTATTAGTCTTTTAAAATGTAAAAAAAAAACTAAATTGTGGAAAATGCTAAAAAAAAAAAAAACAACTCTTTAATAATAAAAATAAAAATAATATTTTTTAAAAGCCACCAATGATTAACGGAATATAGAAGCTAAATATCAGACGAAAAAAGTCATTTGAATATGTCATCTTGGACTATGGGAACCAGTAATGAGCAATAAATTACATTAAAATGATGCAACCCTCAAAGAAAAGCACTAGTGTCTCTACCTGGCTCTATACGCCCGACCATCACACACCTTCCACTGGGCTCTGATTCAGCTGTTCTCCTGCAACCTGTGGAGGCTCATTCATATTTGATGATGAGGTCGGTCTTAAGTAGCTTCCTGCCCGGGAAGCTGACTCGACTCCCCATCTGTCCGAGACCGGCCCGGCCGACCGAGGATGGATGTGTGAGACGTTCAAATGTGGCGTTATGATGTTTTACTGGCCACGAAGACACAGGGTTGCTTTGTCGCTGCTGCAGCCTTTCCTTTTAAATTCATTTTAAATGTAATTTAATTGAGCCTCATTTCCTCTCCGCCCTCCGCTTCACCCACTTCTTCCCTCTCCCCTCAGTGGAGTGAAAGGCCAGCAGTGACGCGGGTATAGTTCTGGACCAGCTCGGAAAAAAACACGACGCCCACTGAGAGACTCCCCCTCTTTGGAGGATGCGTTTGAAATGTCGTCCGCTGACCTTCTTGTTCTTTCATGCACGGGTCAGGAATAGGCTTTGGATCCATTTAGGTCCGACTTAATCACCACTGGGACTAGAACCTTTACTAATCCTCTGAGCCCTCTCCGCCAACACGGCACTCTGCAGAGGGAGTCGGGGAGGGAGGCGATTCACCTGAGAGGCCGGCTGCGTCGGGGATGCCGTGATATTAAATTACATAACAATACATTTGGCAGATGCTTTCATCCAAAGCAACTTACAATAAGTGCATCAACCATGAGTGCAAACTCAGAACATCAAGAAAGTAACATTACAACTACAAAAAATACCTTGAGTAATACCAGCAAGTGTTATTTAGGAGTCGTCTTAACCTCCATCGTCTTCATGAACGGTCAGAATAAAGTAGTACTTCAATTTAACTAGCGGAACATAAAAAGGTGAGATTAATCTTCTCTACAATGTATTTTTTAGATAAATGTAAGTTTGGGTCTCGCGGTTCCCCCATGGATCAAGTAAACAAGCAAAAAAAACATGCACAGGACGCCTTTGGGTGTCATCGGGGGTCACTTTGGGTTAGCGGCCTCTGCAGCCGCCACCCGACCCTCCCTGTATAGTTGATTTCGGTGATTGGATTTGATTTAAAAAGGAGTCTGAAGAAAGTGGCGACAGCTCAGGGGCCGCACGAGCCCACAAGCAAGAGCCCAGGGATTCATTCAGCATCCGCGCAAAGCATCGGCTCCCACTTACACCCGAGGGCCCGAAACGAGAGGCGGTTCGGATCCACCTCCTCGGGCTCAGTCAGCCCATCAGAATGTGCATCTTCCCTTCATCCTCCGAGAGGGAAAGAGAGAGAGAGAGAGAGAGAGAGAGAGAGAGAGAGAGAGGGAAAAGGAAATAGGACCCACCACCTCCTCCCCTCCCTATTCTCTACTTTCCATTCAACCACAACCCAGACGACCATACCGCAATGAATTCGGGGGAAACCACGCGGGCCCACAGTGACACCCACCGCCGGTGGGAGAGGGTTTAAGGCCGAGCACCGGCCTCCACTGACCGGCACCGCCGATGAAGGGAAGCGTTCGCCCCGCCAGTGTGTGTGTATGTGTATGCATGTGTACGTGTGTGTGTGTGTGTGTGCACAGATACCCCGGCTATACCCAGACCCGCCGGTGGAACAAAGACCACCGGCGAGGGAGCTCCACCGCCCCGGACTGAGAGCCCGAATATATCATGTCTCGAGGCTAAAGACTAACGGAGCACTTGTCGCAAAGATACTTAAAAAGAAACGCAATAAAAACGCCACCATTGCTACCGGCGGCCTCTTTGATGTATTGACCCTTTAATTGACGTATCTCCGCGAAGCACAACAAAAAAAAAACTGAAGGGCGTCTGCTAAAAAAAATTATAAAAATGCATGGAAGCGAACAAAACACATGCAGCGGCCGTGCCCTTGAGCAGCTTTTTTATGAGTATTTTTTTTATTTTTTTTTACGAGGGGGGAGCGGCAGCGACGCAGGCACCGCGCCGCCCCGGTGACATCCCGCAGACCCGCAGCGGCAGCAGGCCCACCCGCCCGGACCGTCTCGCGCTGTCCGGTTACTTCGACGTCATTAAAAACACACAAAAAAAAGCCCACTCACTGTGATGCGGGGGATGTTCTTCTTGCCCTGGTAGCCAGACATCTTTGCCGGTTGTTTCGTCTCAAGCGCTGCGCCGTGAACCGCTATCAATGCGACGGGATGCTACCGGATTACCGCGACGAGGATAACGGAAACGACGAAGAAGAAGGAGGAGGAGAAGAAGAAGAAGAAATAGCGGGATTCAAACTGCCACAAGATGGAAATAAAGTTGTCTGTGAACTCCGGTTCGCTTCCTGGCAGCCGCCCGGTCTCCGCCGATGCACCAAACCTGCTTTTTATTTTTTTTTCTTTCCTTCCCAGACGGAGTGAGACGGAGAGAGGGGAGGAGGGAGGGACCGCTCGCGAGCCCTCGTCCCAATGAAAGGACGCCACGGCGCATGCGCGGAGCCTCGCCCCTGCTCCATTGACAGGAAAGAGCCACTAATGCCAATCAATTTGCTCCCGGTTCGGATTAGCGGGGAGGCCCGGAGGGCTGCATCATGCACCGGCTGAACACACGAAGAAGAAGCCGGCGGCCATCTTGACTCTTCTTCTTCATCTGTTTTTTTTATTTTAATAAATGTGCTGTTGTTGTTGTTTCTCTTTCCATTGTTTTCCCAGCTCCATGTGAGCTCGTTTCAGACATTTTCTTGAATCACTAACTATTGGTGATTTAAATACATTTATTTATTTATTTAAAAGTCCCAAGCACACTATATATATATATATATATATATATATATATATATATATATATAATTTAATTTTAGTGTTTTATTTATATTTACATATATGTTGTGTATATGCTGTGTATATATACTTATATATTTTATTTTATGTTATTTTATATTTCACTTTGCACACTTTACTTTATGCACTGTCACTTTCTTTCTTTCTTATACTTTTTTCCCCAGCTCCATGTGAGCTTGTTTCAGCCATTTTCTTGAATCACTAACTATTGGTGATTTAAATACATTTATTTATTTATTTAAAAGTCACTTTCTTTCTTTCTTATACTTTTTTTCCCAGCTCCATGTGAGCTTGTTTCAGCCATTTTCTTGAATCACTAACTATTGGTGATTTAAATACATTTATTTATTTATTTAAAAGTCCCAAGCACACTATATATATATATATATATATATATATATATATATATAATTTAATTTGACAGTGCTTTATTTACATTTACATATATGTTGTGTATATGCTGAGTATATATACATATATATTTTATTTGATGTTATTTTATGTTATTTTATATTTCACTCTGCACACTTTACTTTATGCACTGTCACTTTCTTTCCTTCTTATACTTATATTTTATTGTGTTTAGTTTTATCGGTGCTCTGTTTTCAAGTAATTTCCCCTTGGGGATTAATAAAGTATATGTCATTCATTCATTCAAGATAGTTTTAAGATGGGGTTTATCTTTTCCCACCGACTGCAGAGGCCTGAGAATAAGCCCATGTGTTCGGTTTGTAGCTTAATAAAAATCAGAATAAAATCAGATTCACAACCGTTCCCTTTAGAGTTAATTATTTCAATTCCCGCTTCTCTCATCCAATGGCAAATTACAGACTTCTGCAATGTGTTGTTGTTTGTTTTCCTTGAATGTGGGACTGTGGATGTCTGTGTACTTATTTCTTTACTCACAAAACACCAGGAGAGAGGTTTCAGTATAAGCTGACTCAGCAGTTACAGAGCATGAGACCACCAGATCAGGTACAGCAAAAACACCCTTGATACCATCACATTGGGGAGATGTATTGAACTTTTCATTCTCGAGAGAAGGGAAGTGTTGTTTTCGTCTTTTAAATGACTGAATTTCATTTAAAAAGTGATAATCTCACTATAAAAGTTCAACCTTTATTTAGAATTTAAGGCTTTGCAATCTGCTGGTGGTGGAAGAAGATCTATTATTTTGATATCAATATATGTAATATGTTATTCTTTTTTCCTTTTTGACTGGTCCGTTACACGGTTACACTGGTCCTTTACACACACATATATATATATATATATATATATATATATATATATATATATATATATATATATATATATACACACATACCATTACACAAAAAGACCAAGGAGCGAACACACACACCTTCTCACTGAGGCTGCACTGATAACCACTGCACCACATACAATCTATTTAATTAAATAGTTATTGATCATATTGTTTATTACGAATAGGAATCCGCGAAGTAACTTAATTGTTTTAGAGTTAAAAAAAAAGAAAAATGTCTAAATATGTAAACATTGTACGTGTACTCGTTGTACTGTAAGTACAGTTGAGTAAATGTACTGCAATTACTTTCCACCACTGCAGTCTGCTGATTATTTTATTAGTTATTAATTATTATTTTATAAAACATTCCATCATTTAATTGTGTCCATCTTAATATATATATATATATATATATATATATATATATATATATATATATATATGCCAGAGCGAATCAATTCATGTCAATGTGTATACATACATATATATATATATATATATATATATATATATATATATATATATATATATATATACATAATATAATCAGAGAGGAGCAGAGCCAGTTATATACTCCACATGTAAGAGTTCAACAGAGTTATCATGAGGAGGTTTAGCAGCTCACATGGCTGCATGCAGACGATCAATATGCAACATGAGGCTGCAGGGCGCCACTCCACATGGATGTTAAGCTATTAAAACATATATAAGTAAAGGAAGTCACCGCTATACTGTCAGAGCCCAACTGTGTGTATAGGAGTCGGACGGTGAGCTTGAACCGGCAACAGAAATAAAGTTTTGCCTTCTGCAAGTCATAACTGCCATGTCCATCAGGCCCACACCCTGAACGCTGCGGTGGAAGAACTTAATTCACTTAATGCAGCAACCACGCATCACACCGCGGGCCTGGCCCATCAGAACCGGCTTTTCTCTGATTTATTTCCCCACTCAGACCCTCCTAATACCTGCAGGATAGGTGCTTCATGCTCCTTATGAGTACACACACACACACACGCACACACACACACACACACACACAGTGGTGTGTACCATCAGCCTGTGCAGCAAAAAGATCACACACAAAAACACAACACTAATGCAAACCTCGACCTACAAGGGGGCCACTCCCTCTCTGGCTGCTCTGCATGCGTGGGCCCCTCCATCTATATCCTCCCCCGTTGCGTCGCACTGCCTTCTGGGTAACGTAGGCAATGCCTAAGTTTTCATGCACCAAGCTTTACACACAAACTCAAACGAGTGGATGGATGCAATTGGAAACACATTTTTGGACATGGAATCGACGCGCATGTTTTGGGGCGGAAATGTAAATGTGGAGAGATTCAATTAAATAATATATATATTAAAAATAAAAATAAAAATGCGCAATAAGCATGGGAAGAAAGATAGGTGAGAATTACCCTTTTATCATCCAGGTTCTGTAGAGATTCCTTCCCCGTGCTCTCCCTAATCTCCACCTTCCGCGGCTGTGGGACGTCGGTCTGCCGGTCGATGACTCGCCCGTCGCTCGCCCCTCGGCTCGCGGACTGGGCGTCAGAGTCCAGCGTCTTGCGGTCCGAGGAGCCCTCCACCGGGCAGAACATGCCACAGAATTTCTGCCTGGGCCTGGACGGGCTGTCGGAGCCGATGCTCTTGAAGAAGTCTGGTAGATCCCTGGCGGCCGACATGCCTTGCAGGTGTGTGTGTGTATGTGTGTGTGTGTGTGTGTAGGTGTGTGTGTAGGGGGTGGGTGGGGGGGAACTGTGAGGTTGGGTTTTTCTCTTTAGGGGGGGTGAGGGAGGTGGGGGAAGAAGTACAGCAGCGCAGATGCTCAAGAGTCTCTCAGCTGCTTTTTCTTCTTCTTCTCTCCCCCTTTTCCTGGACAGCCGCCGCCTTTTTCTTCTTCTTCTTCTTCCTCTTCTTCTTCTTCTTCTTCTTTTTGCCGGTATTCAAGCGCAGGTGGTTGCACTGTGACAAAAGATCGGCTCGGCTAATGCCCGCGTGAAAACACTCCCACTGTAAGGAGAGGGAAGGAGGGAGGGGGGAGAGAGGGAGAGAGAGAGGGAGAGAGAGAGAGAGAGAGAGAGAGAGAGAGAGAGAGATGGGAGAAAATGTAATGGATTTGCTTACTCACGAGCCTCCTCCGGGCTCAATGAATGAGATCTCCTCCCTGCGATATATGAACACCCTTCAGCTGTGTCACATTACAGGAGGAGGGATTACCTGTAGGCTGTAGGTGTGTGTGTGTGGAGGGGGGGGGGGACTTCCGATCCGAGAGTCCGGAAGTGATTGGTCATTTAGTTAGTGTGTGTGTGTGTGTGTGTGTGTGTGTGTTTGTGTGTGTGGGGGGGGTTATGTCATGACGGTCGGGGCCCCCCCTGTGCCTCTCAGAGGGGCGTTTCCGACACACGGTCCGGGGTCAGGACGGGTTCAGCACCGCGGACAGCTCCCCGGAGGTCCACGCCCCGTAGTGCCGCGTGCAAAGGGCGCTGTCCCTTCAGCACCGGCACGCGGCCAGACTCGTCTCCTGAGCCCCGAGGTGCATTGTGGGAACTGTAGGAGCCAGTGTTTTTACGGAGTTTGACCCCCACTTACTGGGGAGTAAAATACATGACGTCTCAGCTTCTGCCTGCCGTTTTCTTTCTTTACACACTGTAAACAGTCCTCTAGGTACCAGCTGAAAAATATTAATTAGGTTCACCCCCTCCTCCCTAAACTGATATTCAGAACTAATATGAATATTGTGTGGAAAGCCAATGCCTCAAACTATTTAAGTTCTTATGGGTGAACTAAATAGTGTTATTATAGAACCTTATGGATGCAGTACACATATATAAGTCCACATTACTTCACTCAAATCGTTAGATCACTTATATTATTTATTGAGATAACTATTTTACATTCAACATACATATGTGTGTATATAATGAATCACTAATATAACATTATGTACTACTTAAGATCATTCATTTGTTTAAGTATATAGCTTTACTTCTAAAATAATTATACTATTTGATTTTGAGAATGAATGCATTGTTTTAAGAATATTGTACAGAAGGAAATAAATTCAAAACATTGTATTGAAACACTTCATTTTTTTTACTGCAGCAATAAAAGAAAACCAAAATACAAATGATGGCCTTGTTGCAGACAGACAGCATGTAATATTTACTGAACAATATGCAGTCAAATATACAATAAGACATCTTGCACTGAACATAAAGGGTGGGACATTTATAAGTCCCTTCTAACATATTTAAACACAACATGTACCTGTTAAACGTATCATGAAGGGGAATGAAACACGTGAGGCTTCTGTGGTGTATATTTTATCACTTGTTGTGGTCTGGAGGGGCCATTGGGGTCAAAGTGGGAGCAATAAAAATATGATGAGTTATCTCTTCTGTCTAGACACCATGTCATCATGCTCTGCACCACAGGGACGAGAATGATGATGTCATCGGTGAGCAGGTGTGCTTCAGTAATGGACTTGATCCTCCAGAAGACCTGGAGATGTGAAGAGGAGAGCACAAGCACCTTCAAAGGTCAACGTCCTCCGAGTCGTGAATGAATAATAACAACATTAGAACACTATTATGATATTTAGCCGTAAATACTTACTGATAATGTTAAGCAATAAGGCAGAATCGGATTAATCATTGTTAACTGGATTAACTGGTTGTTAACTGCAGATTAAGGATAACTGTAGTTGTTTTTAAGTATGCTCTTTGGTGAAACTCAAAGTGTTATACAATTAAAGAATACCACTTTGTTAAGTTACTGTGGGGTTTCCAGTACACCAGGATACAGTGATGCTGGACAGGTGCTCTTATTGTACCTCTTTAAATCCTTTTACCAGGGACCACAGTGAGTTATATGATATCTTACTCTCCGAATTTACTCATTCAACTCCATCAATATGTCAGTAAAGGGAGCTTTGTGAATATTTACTGTACTAGGGGTGTATGCATTTATATACTGTATATTAACATATATATATAATTATAAATTTAAATATATATATATATAAATATATATATATATATATATATATATATATATATTTGTATAAATATATCGATGTATATGTTTATATATATATTTAAAAAAATAATATATATATATATATATTAATACACATATATTTATATTTAATGATATTAATATATATATATATATATGTCTAAATATATGTATGTATATGTATATATTATGGTTATTTAAGTGCTCCAATTCTGTATTGTATAATTGTATGATTAAAATAATAACTCAAGTCATCGTAAAAGAGCCGTGATAATTAGTAACATCATATATATGGATATTAAACTCCATCAACACACCTCGGCAAAGTTGTTATATAGTTTCATTTGACAAATATGTATCTGCGTTATTGACGGTTTGCACATTTTCAGTTGAGTCCCGTGGAGAATGTAAAGCTGAGGCGTGCACATAAATCCGTGCCGCACGGCGATCAATAAGAACCGCAGGAAGTAGTTTTGAATTGTTAATTCTGACTCACGTTGCAGACAAAAAGCTTCTGGTGCACAAAGTGTCCATTAACAACATTTCACCACCGAGTCCACGTTCACCAGTTGCCATAACAACGTGGTGGGCTGCAAATGGCTTTGTTGCTATACTATTTCCTCTCCTGGGGTGTATGTGTGTATGTGTGTGAGTGTATGTATGTGTGTGTATGTGTGTGTGTGTGGTCATCTCTGCAGGAGAAGCCAACAGTCATAAACGTCAGAGTTGGAAACTGAAAAGTGAAAATGTTGAAGGTGCAGCAGACACGCCCCGAAAGGGCCGAGACAAAGGGCGAGAGCGTAGGGGCTCAGGGTGGGGCGGGCGGGGTTTAATAAGAGAGAGAGAGAGAGAGAGAGAGAGAGAGAGAGAGAGAGAGAGAGAGAGAGAGAGAGAGAGAGAGACACGGGGGGAGACAGGTGGGGAGAGAGAGGGGACAAGAGAGGTACAGAGAGAGAGACAGGGAGAGGGGAGAGAGAGATGGAATGGGAGAGGGAGAGAGAGGGAGAGAGAGGAGAGGGAGAGCAAGGAGAGGGAGAGAGAGAGGGAAATAAAGAGAGACTGGTTGGGAGAGAAAGGGGAAGAGAGACAGAGAGAGGGGGAGGAGAGAGAGAGAGAGAGCATGTGTGTGAGCATGGACTCTCTTCCCTCTTCTCTCTTCTCTTTTGTCCCTGTGAAGACGTTGCTGCTCGTTTCTTTTCCTCTTCGGTTCTGTTCACAGTTTCTCTGAATGACGTTTGAATGTCGTCTAGAAGGGAAAGAAAACATCTCAAGAGGCACAAAAAACATCCAGGAAGAAAAGATGTGGGAGAAAAAGAAAGAAATACTCAAAGACTCGTTGGCTCTCTTTCGATATCTAAAAATATGACCTTCATCTAACCAGGTCCAATCCATGGAGAACCAGTTGTCCTTTACAGTGATGACCCGGCAGCAGCGGACGCCATGCAGGACAAACACGAGTAAAAACAACATTTATAAATGAATAAACACTACGAACAAAGTACAAACGGATGTTCTTTGTATCAAAGTTGGTTTCATCGCTTCAACACACTCCTGCTGGAGTCCGGAGAGGAAAGACAAACGGGACACGTGTCATCAGGAAGAAGACATCGCTCTACTTTACACATAAATATGATATTTGATGTATAATGAATTATTAGTTATTGTTATTACTCATCGGACCCTCTGACTGCAGCGATGTGCTGAGGAGACGAGGAGACGAGGAGACGGGGAGAAAAAAAGGCTCCTCACAAGAGGGATGGAGACAGCGCTGGCCACCACCCTGTAACCCATGGTAACGCCGTATCAGCTGCAGTGGGAGGAGCCACGCGTCCCACCGTGTTCGGATTGGCCGGGAACAGGTGTTCTGAGGTTCCATATAGGGAGGAGGAGGAGGAGGAGGAGGAGGAGGAGGAGGAGGAGGAGGAGGCAAGGTGTGTGTGTGTGGGGGGGGGGGAGTGTGTGTTTATATGTATGTGTGTGTGTGTGTGTGTTCAGATCAGTGACATAATTCCTAATTGACATAATTTAGAGCTTTATCTCTTCTTTCTTTCTTTGTTTTATTTGGGTTTAACACTATTAGTTTTGCACTTTACTTTTCATTTCTTTCTATTTGTATTATTTTCACTGTATTTGACTTAACTCATGATCTTTGTTTCACACACGTTCATGTTTAAAAAGCTTAACCTGCCGCTAGAGAGGTTTTAAATAATATATATATATAAGCGATGATCATTAATTCAACCCGATAAAAACGATACTTCTAAATCTGAAAAGGAAACATTTTGTGAAGTTTAATTTATTGGCTTCGTGTCCCCTCTGCTGTTTCCTGTCTTCTGTTATGTATTCAGATTTTAAGAAGCCATGTTTTGTATTCTGCTAAAATTATCTTTGTACTAACTTCCTCCGTGTGAAAATGTTCTACTTTGCACGAGGCTCAGATTACTCTCCTCCTCTGAGCTTTATTTTAATCCTGTTCACGGCTTCTGGGCTTTTTAAATATTAAGTTGTTATAACGGCTCATTTAACATCCGGCACATTTACAGTGATAATTAATTCATGTGAATTCTGCCCGAAAATTAATAAAAGCTCATTAGTCTAATCGTTTGTCTAATCCAACAACTGGTTGAGAGGGAAGACACAGGCAAAACTTTATTTCTGTTGCCGGTTCAAGCTCACCGTCCGACTCCTATACACACAGTTGGGCTCTGACAGTATAGCGGTGACTTCCTTTACTTATATATGTTTTAATAGCTTAACATCCATGTGGAGTGGCGCCCTGCAGCCTCATGTTGCATATTGATCGTCTGCATGCAGCCATGTGAGCTGCTAAACCTCCTCATGATAACTCTGTTGAACTCTTACATGTGGAGTATATAACTGGCTCTGCTCCTCTCTGATTATATTATGTATATATATATATATATATATATATATATATATATATATATATATAAATAAATAAATACAATTAATCAATATATATATATATATATATATATATATATATATATATACATATATATACATATATGCATGTATATATATATAATTACTCATATATTCTAATTATATAAATGTACATACACATAAATAAGTGTATATATACATATATATATGTATATATACACACATATATATAAGTACAATTACTATATGTATACACATATATATGTGTATATAATATATATATATATATATATATATAGATACATATGCTCAGATTGTTTTTATCATATTAAGATAAGTAATACATATTTAAAAAGGTATCCAACATGTTTACAGTGATAATAAATAATAAATAATATTTAATAAACAAAGCGTGACTCCAGGAAAAGGTTCATTCAGGTCATTTTTAATGACAAAAAGACTGATTCATTCTTCCAATGTGGCGGGAAAAAGACAATCAAAGCAAACGCACCGTCACAATAATTAAAGTTAGAGTCCTAAGGAAACTTTTCTTTTCCTTTTCACAGTCGGCTCTGCCGTGTACGACGAGGCTTCTTTCAAACTCGACTTCTCTGTGCGCTCACAATCTTTCTGCGAAAAATAAAATAAAACGGACACTCAAAAATGGGAAATCCAGAATACTGCTGTCAAAACAAAAGAATCCTTCTGTGGTTGAAATGGAGATCACCGATTGGTCGCCCAAATTGGACTTTTTGACTTTTCTTTTGCTACAGAGAGCAGAAAAAAGTCAAGTAGTGTTTTTTTACAGATACTTTTTACATCTATGACACTCAACCCCTTGATAAAAAAACAAAACAAAACAAAAACAGAACCGTCAAGAGTTCATCAAAATTATTTCTTTCGTCTACTCTTTCCGTTGCTCTGTGAAAATGTAACACTGACATGCAGCAATCATAAAAAATAAAATAAAATCATTCATCTTCGCTTGAGAAGGCAACAAAGCAACGTCAGGGACCGTTAAAACCCAAAAGTCATCGCGTCATCAAAACCGGGACATCAAGTAGTTGGAGCGGAAAGGGGGAAGAAAAGAAGAAAAAAGAGAGTTCATTTCTCCGGAGTAACTCAGATATCAGACCTCTGGGAGTTCTTCAGGAGATCCGCACTTCTAGGTCAAAAATCACGACCCGACCAGAATAAATATTTGAAAGTGAAAGTCAACTAGTTTCCAGTTTGATATTCAACTCATCTTTCAGGAAATAAAATGACTACCAAAAAATATATACTTGCAAAAACAAATGCGAAAAAATAAAGTTAAAATCTCATAAATCTGTTTTTTTTTCTTCAGGCTTTTAGGTCCCGAACATTTTGGGATCTGAAACACAAAATCGCCCCAGGATCCGTGTCGTATCGACCGGGCGTAAAAAAAAAAACGACCGTGGACCGATCCTCCGCGGTCCGATGAAACCGGGAAGTTCGACGTGGACGCCGACTAACTGGAACGCGGCGCAACCTCAAAGAGCGAGGGGTCTGCTTCCCCGATCGCGGTCGTTGATCCGAATTCCCAAGTTTCTAAATTCAATTCGAATTAAAAAAAGCGAGAAAATAAAACGTCCCAGAGATCCGTTTCCCCCGGTGCCATCGCTACACCCGCTCGGTGCAGAACCACCATCGTAAAATTAAAAAACAACGTCAACTACATGATCACATTTTCGGTTTACGTGGCGGACGCTGACCCCCTCTAAATAAAGAAGAACGAAAAGAAGATCGCTGGTGAAAGTGACACGTGACCTTATTCATTCTCCCCCCCCCCCAAAAAAAACGTCTCACACATGAAGTGAAGGGCATAAGGCGGGGGGTGGGGGTGGGTGGTGGGGAGTATCTACAGACAGTCAGATAACTAAAAAGAGCGAGGGAGGCGGGGGGAGACAAGAGAGAGAAAGAGAGGGGGAAAAGTCAGATGAATTTCTCCTGAGGACATGATCTATCTCAGTGATTAGGTTTTGTGTGTGTGTGTGTGTGTGTGTGTGTGTGTGTGTGTGTGTGTGTGTGTGTGTGTGTGTGTGTGTGTGTGTGTGTGTGTGTGTGTGTGTGGGGGAGACGGCCGTTCATCTTGCGACGGCACAAAAAGAAAAACGTCCTCCGGCGACTCGCGGCCGCTCCTCAGGCACTTCTCTTCGGGGGGGGGGGGTTCAGAAGGAGGTGGCGGGCGCCGTGGTCAGCCTCTTCCCGATGTACACTCTGTGGAGGAGACAGGAAGCAGGAAGAAGGAAGCAGGTCACACACACACGTCGCCACTTGACCGTCACAGGGTTTTGCGTGATCAAGTCACTTTGGTCACTGCCTTTTTTTAAATCTGTATATTTTGTATTTTAGTACTAGTATCGTTACTGTGTTTTGTGTTTTATTTTCTATTAATGCTCTAATGTTCACCCGCTGCTGTGATCCTGAAACGTCCTCACTGTGGGACTAATAAAGGAATATCTAATCTAATCTAATCTGAATATCACATTCCCTAATTTCCATCCAGTCCTGGGAGGAGACGACGAGGAGAGGAACCACGAGATTACCCGTGACACGGGATTACACTTTCAATTTCGGGAAATGTCCTCAGGTTTTTATAAACAGGATTTCGGGGACCTGCCGTTAGAAAAATAGAATTGGAATTGGATGAATCCAGCATGAGAAGAACCCCCCCCCCCCCCCCCACACACACACACACACACACACACACACAAGTTAGACTGACATTTGAATATTCTCTAAAAGCTTTTGAGAGCTGATGAAGATGGAAAACTGACAAACACCGACAATAATAAGCTCTAAAGCGCCCCCTAGTGGCTGAACTAGATACTTTTCTTTTTTTGAAATACAACTTTTTGCATTGAATGAATCGGTCCTACAGACTAGATTCAAACTCTTTCTGCCGCGTTGCGTCTCCTCACCCCAGCCCCAGAGCGAGGATGTGCGACAGCAGCAGCGAGGGGATGAAGACTTTGAGGAAGTCGCCGGAGAAGATTCCTCCTTTCTTCATGGCGCCGGTCTTCCTCATGCTGAGCGACACGGAGCGCCGAGGGTGGCGGAAGTGAAACTCCCTGCGGGAAGAAACAAATCCTCAGTCGCGTTGAGACGCGGCACGCTGCAGGCCGACGACGAGCGAGCGGTGTGTGTGTGTGTGTGTGTGTTGGGTTGGGTTGGGTTGCCGTGGGAACGTCCCCCGTTGCTGTTTACTCACTTGGGGGGAATGTTCTCCGGTCGGCTGGACCAGTCAGCCACCCAGTCTGCGTCCTTCATCAGGAGGTCCATGTCCCTCTCCTGGTCCAAGGCATCCTCCTCCGTCTGAAGACACACACACACACACACACACACACACACACACACACACAGAAACGCACGCTTAGCAAACTCTGCCTCCAGGCTCTATGTCCCTGATCATCATTATATCACTTCAAGTCAAGCAAGACGCGTTCCGTATATTTATGCACGTGGATATGTGTGTGAGTGTGTGTGAGTGCACACGTGTTTGTGTCTGAGTTTGAGTGTGTACGTGTGTGTGCGTGAGTGAGTGTGTATGTGTGTGTGTGTGCATTTTTGTGTGATATGCGTGTGTGTGGTATGTTAGCATGTGGTGTGTGTGCGCTTATGGTGTGTGTGTGCGCGTGGGTTTGCGTGGGTGTGCATGTGTGCACGTGTGTGTATACGTGTGGGTTTGGTGTGTGTGTGTGTGAGTATGTATGCGAGTATGTGTGTGCATTTTCGCGTGTGTGCATGTTCTTGAGTGCGAGAGTTTGTGTGTGTGCTTGTGTGTTCATGTGTGTGCTTGCGTGTGCATGTTCGTTTGTGTGTGTTTGCGTGTGTGTGTTTGTGTGTGTGTGTACATTGAGACTCATTGGTGGGAGTTTTGTTTGTAAGATAGCTGAAGGACGGACAGAGTGACAGTGATGATGACGACGTGCTGAACGAGAGAAGAGAGGACCCCGTCGGGCGCAGCAGCCATCACCATGGAAACTAAAAGCAGACGACACACACACACACACACACACACACACACACAGACCACTTCAGAACCTGAGGAGGCGAACGAGCTCTTACGAGGCTTTCTCTTCTGGTGCTCACGTCCACGTCGAAGATGATCTGCTCGTCCTCCTCCTGGGGGCTGTGGGGCCTCGGGGGGCTGTGGGGGGGGGGGGGTCACAACACAAGCAGAGGCCTCGGTTAATAAAGACAGGAGCAGTTTTAATACACAACATTTCACGCATCAAAATAATTATCATAAAAAAATAGAGAAAGAAATAATTAAAATATTGTGTTCTTGTGTTAAGAACAAAAGACACAATGACGTACACCGGCAGCTCTGGGAACTTATTTTCATTTAATACATTAAGGGGTCAAAGGTCAATCAACTGATTCGCAAATAACAAGAATCATCGACGTTGTCCCTAAACGTTGTATACTTTTTTATATTTCGCTCACGGTGGCGTGTGTGTGTGTGTAGATGTGTGTGTGTGTGTATGGAGATGGATGGCTGTGTCTGTGTGTGTGTGTGTGTGTGTGTGTGTGTGTGTGTGTGTGTGTGTGTGTGTGTGTGTGTGTGTGTGGAGATGCATGGCTGTGTGTAGGTGTGTGTGTGGAGATGGATGGTTGTGTGTAGGTGGAGATGGATGGATGGCTGTGTGTGTGTGTGTGTGTATGTGTGTATGTGGAGACGCATGGCTGTGTGTAGGTGGAGATGGATGGATGGCTGTGTGTGTGTGTGTGTGTATGTGTGTGTGTGGGGATGCATGGCTGTGTAGGTGTGTGTGTGGTGATGGATGGCTGTGTGTAGATGTGTGTGTAAAGATGGATGAATGTGTTTGTGCGCGTGTGTGTGTGTGTGTGTGTGTGTGTGTGTGTGTGTGTGTGTGTGTGTGTGTGTGTGTGTGTGTGTGTGTGTGTGGAGATGCATGGCTGTGTGTAGGTGTGTGTGTGGATGTGGATGGCTGTGTGTAGGTGGAGATTGATGGCTGTGTGTAGATGTGTGTGTAAAGATGGGTGGATGTGTGGATGCGTGTGCGTGTGTGTGTGTGTGTGTGTGTGTGTGTGTGTGTGTGTGTATGTGCATGGCTGTAACCCCACCTGTCGCAGGAGGAGTTGCTGCGGCTCGACTCGTGCTGGGCGTCCAGCAGGATCTTCTCCATGTCGTTGTTGTGGATGGAGGACGAAGACGGGACGTGCTCCAGCCCCCCCGCCACGGCCTCCTCTTCCTCCGCCTGAGGAAGGAGCAGCAGGCCCGGGGCCGCGGAGGGCGGGGGGGCCACGGAGGCCGCGCTTCGGTTCATCTCCAACTCCACCCAGGACCCTGAGGGGAGGAGACGGAGCGGAAACATTCGGATGAAGGACGTTGAAGGTCGGGGTTTCTCACCAAAACCCAAAACACTGATTTATGAAAAAGGTTGATTCAAAATGTTTACACCTGTATTTATGTCCCCACATAGTGCACTCACATGTTCTGTTTTACAGCTCCAAGAAAACACCAAGCACCATCATTTATTTACACCTCGTCCATTTGCAACAGGGAACATTTTAATTATTTAAATTTTTTTTCAATTTCAATTAAAAAATTTTTTTTTATTTAATTTAATTTTTTTCTATTTCTTTACTTGAATTTAATATTCCCAAAAAAAAGAGATTAAGAAATTTGGGGATTTCTTCTCTTTAAATTAAAAAATAAATAAATAAATATTTATACAAAAAATATGCAAGTTAAAAGGTTGTGGTAGAAAACCATAAAAAAAAGAAATGTACACATTTATTTAACCCCGTATCATAATATGGTTAAACTTTAAAAAGCTATCGACAAAATCTCGTCTTGCAAAACGTTCAATAAAGTAATGTCACATTGCTGAACTTCACGAATAACAATGAATATTACGTATTAAATTGATTTTATACATCGATTTGCTTACCAGAAGAACGCAAATGAGACGAGGTCCTTAAACGGTCCCTTGTTTTCATCTTGTGTGGCAACATGTCTGGAATAATAACCTCCCTGTGCCTCATGCGCTGCCTGCCTCGTCTCATGTTTTGGCATCACCACTGATATTTGTTTTCACCACGTTCACCTTTGATTTTATACATACATATATATATATATATATATATATAAAAAAATATATAAAAGAAGCTTTGGCTGAGCGACGAGCTTCCAATAAGCTTTATTTTTTATTTTGACGCTTTGACTTGTGAACTCGGGCACGGACTGGCAGCTGAGGAGGCGGAGCTTGTTGCAGCTGGGTTACAAGTTGCAACCACAGAGGAGAGGAGAGGGGATTAGCAAGTGGAAACATTCATTCGGATGAAGGACGTTGAACGTCGGGGTTTCTCACCAAAACCCAAAACACTGATTTATGAAAAAGGTTGATTCAAAACCTGTTTTTATGTCCCCACCAGTGCACTCACGTTTTGTTTTACAGCTCCGAGAAAACACTAAGCACCATCATTTATTTACGCCTCGTCCATTTGCAACAGGGAACATTTTAAATTATTTTCATTTCTTAATTTTTTTTCAATTACATTTTTTTCTATTTCTTTACTAGAATTTAATATTCCAAAAATAAAAGGAGATTAAGAAATTTGGGGATTTCTTCTCTTTGAATTAATATATATATATATATATATATATATATATATATATAAAAAAAGCAAGATAAAAGTTGTGGTAGAAAACCATTAAAAAAACCCACTTTTAATTGTTTTCTATTTCTTTACTTGAATTTAATATTTATATATTTTTAAATTGTGTGTGTGGGGTGTGTGTGTGTGTGTGTGTGTATGTGTGGGGGGGGTGCGACCCTCATAAAAGAAATCCCTTGCTCCTTCTGTTCTCACGCAAAAGGCCTCCTGCAGGTCACATGACCCCCTAACCGGGAGTCAACACCATGTCCACACGAGCATTCAGGGTGACTGAATTTCACAGTTCAGGCATCAGGCCAGTTATACACACACAAGCCAAATGATGCCCCCCCGCCCTCCCCATCCCTCGTAAAAAACGGCCTCGACTCAGCACTTGCGCTCATCCGGCGGATTACCCGGCGGACCGCTGGCCAAACTGCTGGCGACAGCGCATTGTCTCCCAAAAAAGACCCACATGGCCCTAGCTTTCCGAACATTATGGCCACCGGCCGGTCATCAGCTGTTGGGTGGGCTTAGAGGGAGGCGGGACCTCTGAGCTATTGATGCTGAGGCTCAGACAGAGGACGAAGAGGAAGAGGAGGAGGAGGAGGGAGGGATGGATTAAAGATCCCAGGTATTAGACAAACACGACTCCGGTGTGGGAGCTCCAGGAAACGCCAGAAATAACACTTGTCTCCGATATCGGAGCGCCCGGCCTCATTGTCCGTCAATAACACCGGCCTCGGCTCAACGAGTTCACGACGGAGGTTATTCCTGGCTCAGTCAGCGAAGGATTACGGGGCCCCTCGAGAACACTTGTTGTTACTCATAACAGGTTGTGAGTAGGGGTAGAATATCATTTCATCAACCAGCTATGTGCCATCTCCACAACTATTAATCACCTCTCTTAAAATAAGTGCTGTGACACTCTTCTCACCCTCTTTACCCCCTCATGTCCAAAACGTCTGCCCTCCTTGTCACTGTGGCCATAAATAGCATTATGCCATGTCACGTACCACCCCCCCCCTCCCTCCCTCCCTCTCCCTCTCTCCCTTTAAGTGTTGTAGCTTTTCTTTTTTGTGTGTTTTACAACAGCAGCTCCCATTAAGCCCCTGGCTGAGTGCAGCAGGGTTCATAAACAGGCCCTTGTTTAACGTCTCCAATCGGCTGATGCATGTCGCTTGTTCCATGTCAGCAGCTGGACGCTCACGTGACATGAAACGATGCAGTGGAAAACATGTCATCATTTAGTCAGTGATTTATTTTGATATCCCTTTGTTACCTTTAAAAAAATAGATTATTTTTCAGTTAAGTTATTTTAATTCGGTTTATGTTATTTCTTTATACAGCACTGACTGTAAAAAGCTGTGACTACGTGCAAAATGGTCTAAATTCCACTTCCCCTATTTTTTTTCGTGATTCTTCCTCGCCTTGTTGACAGAGCTTAAGCCCCGCCTACACCTCCTCGCGTGAGTCGCCGATTGGCTAATACGACCGTCAGTCAAAGTCTACCGAGACGCTGATTGGCTGCACCGCTGTCAATAAACACGGAACATCGCGTTCTCGCTTTCAACCCCCCTAATCGGTTGAGATAGGGGGAAAATGACCAAAACCGGGAGAATAAACTATGTTTAATGATTTAAGAACACTCGATAAACGTCTCATAAAAACACAGATACAACTCTTCACAGGCTGTTCGTGACATGTAGCTTACCGTTAAGCCCGGAGTCTCCGTTGTTGGAAGTAGCGTTCACGGTGGCGGACATCGTCGCATAAACGGGTCGGTGCAAAAGGCGCGCGAGACCTTCTTTGCGCACGGTTCTCTCGCGCCGTCGTCCGCTTGACCCTAAAAGTGTCCTCCGACTCTCGGCCCTCGTCGTATTGCCGGGGAGCGCGCCGCTCAGACCTTCCCGGAGCTGACGTCACGCCGTCCGGGAGATAACCAGCGGGATATGAATTACGTAACGGGCACACGTGCACGCGCTCAGGCGACGGCGTGCAACAACATTGATCGAAAGCATCACAAGCAAACAAAACGCAATGAGCTCGCGCCTATGTAGAGGGAGGAGGAGGCGTGCGCACGAGCACGTACACCGCTCGCGCACGCGTGTTTGCAGACACCGCGTCAGCTGATTTGCAGGGCGGATGTTTTCTTTTCTTTTTTTTGGGGTCGGTCAATCGGATCAGATCCCGAGCTGTGTTCACAACAATCAAGGTGATTATGACGTACATAGATTAGATAAACAGTAGATAACTCTGGAGGACAGTGACGTCAACAATCAGGCACAAGGGTGCAAAAAGTAGTTCCTTTATTATCTTCACTGTCATAGTTTAAAATTGTAGTTATACATTACTAGAGGCATCAACATAGTCTGACCTGTCCACATTTTTTTAAATACGTGTGGAGACATCAACCGCTGCAAATCCTTGTGCAGCTTATTGTACCAGTACACACAGTAGCAGTAATAACGTCTGTAGTAGTTTGAACCAAAAAAAAAAACACTTTAAGTGACTTAATGCCTCAAATGTTATTTCTTTTTAAACTTTCAAAAAACACATCCAAGTACTTAAATTGGTGCAGCAAAGAGTCCAGTGTTTTTTTCTTCTTCTTTCCCCTGTCGTGAAGTACTGCTTCGGAGCCGCGGTGCACCATGGGAAGACAATACTCAAGATCACTAAAAAAACAAAACGAAAAGACAACAAAATAATAAAAAGTGTAAAGGTCCAGTTTCATTTCACAAAATGGGACGTAACCAAATCTGGTAACATTTTAACTTTTTTCTTTTCTTCTCGCTCTTAATATAAATATGACAATCATAATAATTATCTTTGATTAGGCCATCTGTCATACCTGACTATTGTCAAACACAAACACAAAAAGGAGGAAGAGGAACCAATGCATGAAGATGACAGGACATAAGGGGGGGTGGGGGGGTGGTCCTGTTTGTGTGAGCCATGGAAACTGCAAGCATACGTTTGTGACAGCCGAGTACGCAATGGTTTAATGAATGTAGGGGCGACATGTGAAGAGACAAAGAATACTATGACAGTTCAACAGATGAATTCATAAAAAAAGGTGTATACAAAAACAAAAACAAAAAAGGAGGAGAAGAGGCATTTTCTTTCTTAGAAAAATAAACACCACAATGGCACAGGACAATACGGGGACATACTAATTAAATGTTTTTTTCCTCCATTTTCTACCACAGGACTAAGGGGGGGAGGGGGAAGTTATAAAAATAAAGGTGTCTGTATTCAGAATTTGAAGGAAATTAAACTTGTTGACCCACGTTACCCCAGGGGAGGAAAAGGGCAGGTGGGCTGGAAAAAAAAGAAACAAAAAAGGGGGCGGGGCTAGGGGGGGGGGGGGGGCAGCAGGGACACATGGGGGAGGAGTTGGCACAACATTACTTAAACAACAAGGCAGGTGTTACTCTGCCACTAACGGGCAGATGATGGGCAAGAGCGAGGCCTCCTCTGTCCACATCTAGAACAAAGTGGCAAAGTCTGGTCGCCCAGGAGCGGCGGACACGGGGACGCCGACCACCGGCGTCACCGCAGGTCACCCTGGACGAGGCGGCGAGGGGTGTGGGGGGGGGGGGAGGGGCGAGGGAGGGGTACACACAATCTCGCGTTCGAAGCCCCCTCGCGTCGTTAGTTCACTTTATCCTGGAATATGTAGAGGTTGTTGGTCGTCGCCACGGCGATGATGTTGTCCTGGGGGTGCCAGGCCGTGTGGAGGATCTTCTTGTTGAAGTCCAAACTGTCCACGCTGATCTCGTCCTTCTTGCGCTTGCCGCCCGCGCACACCTTGCGGGGCTTCAGGACCTGCATGGGCTTGCTGTTCTCCCGGGAGGCCTCCAGGGTCATGTCCCGCCGCTGGCCGCGGTCGAACATCCGGAAGAAGTTGTTGTACGAGCCGGTCATCACCACGCTGACGGGGGGAGGGAGAAAGAGAGAGAGAGAGGTATGTGAGCCTTTAACATGAACCATCTTAGAGCAATGGCTGTCATCACAAGATGTGTGTTTTAAGAGTGAAGAAAAAAAAGTCGGTGTTGGTGTTCTGCTGATATTCAAAGTAATTCAAAGCCACCTTTTCAAAATAAACCAATTTATAAATCTTTTTATAAATCAGACGGATGCAAAAAGGCAGTAAAATCAGAACGTTGAAATCGAGACCTCTAATCTGCAGGCAGTAAAGAAAATAAATCATGACGTCATATTTTAAACCCAGATAGGCAGCGCCAACAAAACAAAGACACTGCAGCTTTAAAGACTTTCCTTTCACCCCCCCCCCCACACACACACACACACACACACACACACACACACACACACACACACACACACACACACACACACACACACACACACACACACACACACACACACGGGTGCATGTCCTCACCTGTCATCGCCATTCCAGCAGCATTCAAACTTGTCAAAGATGCAGTCGTTCTCGTACAGCGAGCAAAGCTTGCTCCTCAGGTATTCGTGGACCTGTGAGGATCAGAGGCAGACGTAAGGGGCGAGCGAGAGACTCACGCAGCACTCTTAGACATCTTTTCGCTTCACAATGGAAATAAACTTCAGTCTCTACAAAAGGCCAGAGAAAAAAACTAAAAACACGAGTTTCTGCCACCATCTAGTGGTCAATATGTGGAATTACAAGTACAATAAAAAATGGAAACAAGGTGTGGCCGTTATTTTGAAGGGGACAAGAGAAACTGCATTTATACAACACAGTCTCAACATTATACAATAGAAAAAGGTGCATTGATCAAAGGCTGTTATTAAAGTGATAAATGGCCTGAAAGCTACTCCAAGCGTCTCTGTGTACTAGGAAAGCGCTATACAAGTCTAAATTATTATTATTATTACTCCGCTTCTGCCTGCCAGCCTCACCTGGTAGGTCTCCACCGGCCTGCTCTCCATGTTCAGATCCCAGATCTTGACGGACAAGTAGTCTCTGGTCATCATGTAGCGTCCGTTGTGGCTGAACTTCACGTCCGAGATCGAGGATATGATCTCGGAGAAGAAGGAGCGGTTGCTGGGATCCTCCGGCTCCTCGAACACTGGACGGGAGAAAAAGAAGAACGCGGCTCAGGCGTGAGCCTCTGACGGAGGATTTAAAAGAGAAAGTGGAGTCGGTTGCATCCGTCAGGGAACGTGGCGGCCGGCTCCGTGGGAGGAACCTGCTGCTCCGCGTGAAGATATGAAGCGGCTCGTTCCAAACGTGAAACTGTTGTTATTATCAGGTTGTTACACACTAAAGACAACACACTTCTTAATATCATATTTCATTTCTGCCAACAGATCCTTTAAAACGCTACATAATATTTCCGTTTCTTTGGTTGAACTGCTCTTGTTAACTCCCTCTGTACACACACACACACACACACACACAATACTCTCTGAAAAGCATATAAAGCAAATACAAGACTACACAGGAGTGGACTATTATTTAAATGATTTGCATATTATTTTTTTTTGATCGCCGCGAGTTTGTATGCGTGTGTGCGTGTTATTCGCATAAGTAAAAAAGTATTAAACCGAATCGTATGACATCTGGTGGGATGATTGGTTATAATCAGAGAACCACTTGATTAGATTTTGGGATCGATCGGGTCAAAAGTCAAGGTCATGAAAGAGGGCAAAAAATGTCAAAATCTTCTTGAATCCCATGAAATCTGTTGGGATGATTGGTTATTATCCGGGGACCATTTGATTAGATTTTGGGATCGGACGGGTCAAAGGTCAAGATCATGAAAAGGTCAAAATCTTCTTTTTACTATACCGCGGTCAATTTCTATCCAATTGGCTGCAACTAATTCCAAAATGTTCATAATTCAATGTCCAATCTTGTGATATGTGAAGGTATGCGCTCTACCGAGTGCCCGCTCTAGTTTAATTTTGTTATGCAATGGATTAAAACACAGATTTGCACTTTAGTAGCACTTGAATGGCTCTTATTATGGTACTTTTGTAGTTTGACTATGTTGAGGAAATGTTACTTTCTGTATTCTTGTTGTTCTTAGTTTGTACTCTAGGTTGAAATGCACTTATTGTAAGTCGCTTTGGATAAAAGCGTCTGCTAAATGACATGTAAGGTAATGTAATGTAATGCAATCCATTTCATCCTTATTTGCCCTCTTTGTATTTCTCTTGGAAAGAGCCCCATTTGATGTGTGTTGTACACTCTACCTGGATATCACGTGCACCAAGACATACAACTGGACAACGGACAAAAGAAAGTGATTGTATGAAAACTAAAATTGAAGAAAAGTGAGCTATACAACAACAAAAAGAAGGTAAAGTGGGCGGACTCACGCTTGGAGTGCTTGTCGCACAGCGCCGACGCCCTCATGTCACACAGGCGGATGGTTCCTTTGCTGCTGCTGTAGACGAAGGTGTTGCACTGGAGCGGGTGGAACTCGGCCGCCGTGATCACCTCCGTCAGCTCCTCCATGTTGGCCGGTTTGATGTCCACAATGTCTTGAAGGAGCACACGGGGTTAGGGAGCACAACCTGGAGAGCCATTAAGCGCACAACGCACATATGTCATCTGAAATAAAATATAAATGAGAACATATTGGGCCGTAATTAAAACAGGGTTCTTACACATGTTGACCAGTGGATTTCCAGGACTTTTTCATGACTTTAAACCAAATTTCCATGACCAAACTGAAATCTCGGTATAAACATGAACAATTTAGAAAATTTGGCGTATCGAAAGTGTACGCCGGCTTACATTTTGAGCGTCTTTCTTTAAAAAAAACATTAATTATTTCAAACTTGGCGTAAATGAACATGTGATTATAACACATTTCCATTACTTTTTCAAAACTTTTATGATTTAATTATGACTTTTCCAGGCCTGGAAATGACCATTTTAAAAATCCATGACTTTTCCATGTTTTCCATGACCGTACGAACCCCGTTAAAAACTCCCGCCGTCCATCGGCCGAAAAAAATACTCCGAAAAAACTCAAATTGAGACGCCGGCGTTGCATTTGAAGGATACTGAAGCTGCGGTCGGTGATCTCGAGGTTCCAGAGGTTGATGCGGAGGTCGTCCGCGGACAGGTAGGTCTCGTCGTCGCTGTTGACCGAGATGGAGTTGATGTGGTAGGTGTGAGCGTTGGCGAACACCCTCCGCGGACTGGCTTCCACCATCAGGTCCATGGGTATTAAAACTGGCACCTGAGACGAGATCAGAGGGGACGTTTCCACTGGGCTCACGGAGCTTCATTACCAGAGCAGTAGGAGGCGTGGCCAGAATCAAGTATTAAGTAATAAATAAACTTCTTTTAAATCACTTCTTAAAA
>CM070090.1:2605000-2670000 GCA_036178185.1 Liparis tanakae | reverse complement strand
ATTAATTACTTTAAACTCTACGTAAATGATTTCCATGAGTTTTCCACACCTGGAAATGGCCATTTAAAAATTCCATGACTTTTCCAGGTTTTCCATGACCGTACGAACCCTGTTATTAATACGCCGAGTTCTCCTCATTTAGAACCGGTTCCCGTTCAGAACGACCTGAGCAACATGACTGTGTTGCTGCTGCTCGTGTTAAAGCTGCACGGCCAACCTTTGTGTGTTGGCAACAAGAGACTGCTCTCAAAAGACGGGGCGCGATCCTATAACCTACCACGACGTGGAAAGCTCAATCGCCGGCTGAATGAAACGGACGATTAAAAATACAATCAGACGCAAGTATATATTCCTACATATGTTTTGCCCAGAGGAAAATATGTGGCATCTCTTGGAGCCGGAGTTTCGCGAAGCATTCGACCGTTTACCTCGAATCAAGAGGGAACAACTCTCCAGAGATCCTGTCCATGAGGATTATTAACTGCATAAGCCGTCACACGGCTATTCAGAACCACTGAACCTCTGTCTACCATCAGCCATCTGGCCCACTGAAGGCTCTGCTGCAGAGCGTCCCTATTGTCGGGACAACCGCCCCGCACCACGAGGAACTGAAATCAGAGCCCATCGGATGGCGGCCGCCGCTTTGGCGTCGCCCGCCATCCGATGCTCTTCATCTTGCTGAGGCTGCTTTTTTTTTTAAATCATTCATTTTTAAATTACTCAACCAACCGCTGAAGAAAAAAAAGAAATATCCATATTATGCCATTTGATTCTAAATTGTCGTCAGCCGCTGACCGCACTCGAGCTGCACTTCCTGTAGCAATAAAAAGCTTGCAGTGACTCGCCACTGGTGAAGTTAATTTAAAGAGGGGTTTGTTTTGCATTATGACGACATAGAACACACAGCTCCAATAAAATGTTTTAAAAACAACGGCTGCTTTATAATAATTATAATAACAACAACAACAACTTTATTTATATAGCACCTTTTTAAAATAATGTTTCAAAGAAAAACAAGTAGAATAGCAAGAAACCAATATTACATTTAAAAGTATATATTAAAATAAAAAATAAAATGGAAAAATTAATTCATTAAAAACCAAATAAATTACAAATAAATTAAAAATAGACAAACTAAATTAGGGGAAACAAAGTTCTGCATAAAAAGACTAGATCACTTAAAAGCTGTTCTATAAAAATAGATACGAGTAAAATAGATACAAGTAAAAGCAGAATGTGGGAGTGAATGATGTCACATGGGAGTTTAACATAAGGAGCCTTTTAAATAGAATTGGCACCGACTCCCGTCATCTTAACGATGGCCGAGCCGGTCGCTCGGCGACTGTGCGATTACTGCCCGAGCGCCCAGGTGAAGCGTGTTGCATAATCGCAGGTCACAGGTAAGTTAAGCTAAATCCAGCCGGTGGGAATGGAACAAATGTGGAAGGCGTTGCGCTTTAAGAATACTAATCCTCGTACCTTCAGCTACGTCATCGTCGATGGCTCCTTTCACCTGAGAGAAGCACCACTGCATGTCACCTCCAGGTGCTGCAGAGATGGAAAACAAAAGAAGGGTAAATAAACATTCTAACTCAGTTCTGCGTGATCCTGCGATTCTCGCGTGATTATTGCGTCATCGCGAGAATCTTACTGCCGTGCGACGTGAGGATAGAGCGCCTAAGCGGTAATTAACTACACAATGTGGAAAGTCAAATCGGTGTGCTTAGTGTGCGCCTGGACCGTTCCTTGTTGATACTCGCACAAATAGTTGCACATCCTTAACGTATTTGTTTCAGCACATTGGTAGTCTTAGGCAGAGTGGGATAGTTGAAACTCTGTCGGAAGGACGCTGAGATGAAGTCACATGTCCTCTCACAGCTTCTCGAAGTCCTGCTTAAAAAGACAATTATATTGATATCAAATAGGATCCTTCAATCTCAAGGAAGCTAAACTCAAGATATAGGTATTCCTGATGTGTTCCACACCTGATGCCTGCAATGCCAGCTATGCTGTGGGCACATTAAGGAGGCAAAATCCATTTTATATTATTAAGAAACATGCAACTTGGGTGTCAAGGATTTTTAACATCTACTATGAATGAATGCATCTAGTAAATGAGAAATTAAGAGAGAAAAGTTGATTGCAAATCATCTAGTCAGCTCCAGATCATAGTAATAAAAAGTGAACGCAGTCTTTTATTTTACGCCTAAAAATATATCAACAAGAATAAACACGCCGGCCTGTTTGATGACCTCCGTCATTTGCCTCAACAGGTTATTCTCCCGGCACAGCTCATTCAACATAGCGAGTTAAATTCTGCATTTCTTTCCTCTTCTTTCGCACGTGATCGTTGGTTATTACACAATGTCAAATGGTCCGGTTTGTCGATAATACATCGTGGAAAAAGCTCTGCGGAATAACCAAGGACATTTATGAGTCACCACAGCTTCATCGTAGAAAGTATTCTGAGATGATTCATGATTTAAAACAAATATCCAGAACAGGGCGGCTGCTGGGCAGGGCATCAATATAGCAGTCTCATAGATTTGCCTGCATTCTTTGCAGAAAATAGTCAAAGTAAACAGTTGCTATGATGTTTAATCATCTTGGTCAGTCAGTTTTAACAAAAGGAGGATGTGAGGTGCCTCAGCCCTAAACCACTGTCCCCTCCCCGCCCAGTTGGACCACATGTTAGACTACACATGTCAGTGGCAACCAGTTATCTTCCAAATTAACAAATAAACAACAATCGATATCGATTATATTGGACTTAAGCCGCATATCATTTTTAATAACTCTGCATTCACTGCACGGCTATTAGCTGATGAATGAAAATGGAAAATGCTAACGTTAGCAACCGAAATCCTGACTATTTTAATCTTAAATTGACACAGTATGTATGCAATACAAGCCGATTTAACGCCCCTTTTAGTTAGACATTGCACAGAACAGTTAACAGCTCGCTCAGTGTACAGCAGGCCCGGAGGAGGACTAGCCTGCATGTGGGCAATGTCAAAGTTTGAGCTAACGTTAGCTAGCTTGTCAATCCAGTCATGGTATGTCTGAGAAATGTGTGACAGAAGACGAGCTCATGTTGCTTTTACATCGACAGCAGACCAGGTGAATTGGCGCTAACGGTAGTCGGATAATACATTGCACAAGTCTGAGAAACGTTGCGGGAAAGCACAAGTTAGCGATTTAGGGTTTTTGTCGCAGCTAGCAATGTTTGGCTAACGCGTTAATGGTAAACAGCTAGGGTTTGCTAGCAGCAGCCGGCTAGCGTGCTTGCTGTAGCCGGTGTTCCGGTTAAAGAAGCGACCGTGTTAACTGGCGACTTTTCAGCCGAACGCGTCCGTTGTTGTCGTAGTTACGGCGGGCGTTGGATATAGCCCTCGCGAACGCCCCTCCCATATACATACTAATATATAGCTACTATACAAATTAAACAATATTATATGATATATATTATACACCTTTATTCGTCCCACAGTGGGGACATTTTTTTTTAAACAGCAGCGGTGCACATCAGAGCATTAACACAAAATAATTATAAAACACAAAACAAAACAATTAAAAATAAATACTAAATATACAATGCGGCATTCAGGAGGGCAGCTACGTGTTCTCTTCCTATTTTCCAACAGCCGCGTGTAACTACGACAACAACGGACGCGTTCGGTTTTAAAGCCGCCAGTTAACACGGTCGCTTATTTAGCCGCAACACCGGCAGACACAGGCCAGATGGGCGATGACACTCGAGTTTCCTGAATGGCTAACATTAGCACGAGCTACCTAGCCGCTAAGTGGAGTTAGCTTAGCAGCCGTTAGCTGAACTGACAGTCGGCTGGGTTAGCGGAACCGAGCAGCCGTTGGGGAGAGCGCTCCTACGAACGGATAAAAACACACACACACACCGACGAGCAGGCCGGTGTGTGTGTGTGTGTGCTGTTAGATTTAGTTACCTGCCATGACGAGACAGACAGTGGAGCTTGTCTCAGTCAGTCACGATCCTGCTTCCCACTCCCACGCGTCGGTTAGTGGGGTATGAACTTTTTTTTTCTTCCGCCGTTTGTCTGCACAACCCTGAATGTCAGGCGCTCAATTAACCGTAAACGACTCGTTTTATTGCTCTCTTCCTTCTCTTTCCCGCTCCTCTCGTTGTTTCACTATGTGTGTCAGTCACTCTCTCCCACTGTGTGTGCGTGAGTCTCTCTCTCTCTCTCTCTCTCTCTCTCTCTCTCTCTCTCTCTCTCTCTCTCTCTCTCTCTCTCTCTCTCTCTCTCTCTCCGCATCCCACAAGTCACTTCTTCCCACCCCACCCCTCTTTTTTCTTTTTCAGCACGTGAACCAAAGGATTTTTATAATGCGCGCGCACACATGCAGAGTGGCAGATATGCACGCGGGCACGCGCCTACAATATTTGATCACAGTGAAAGGACCAATGTGGCATCTTAAGTGTCTATTGTAATGTGACAGACGTTATTTTTTATAAGCATACTTTACATACATCACATATATTCTCTCCACTAATGTATGCACACAAATAACCTCTGTCTATACAGTAACTAAATAAACATATGTACTTGTTTCCTTTGCACTTGCATAACACTGTAGTACAGACTGTGTACAGGCCTTTAATATATGTTTGCCCAACTTATTTCTATATATGTAACAAATGCAATGTTACTGTTGGTGTAAAACTGCATTTGCATGCTTTTTAGAAAAATAACTTGCACGTGTCACTACACACAGTTTACCCTGCTTCTGACATATTTCCTCGCAACAGGAAAGAATACAGTATTGATATTTGCACCATCACTCGTCTTCTTCTTCTCTACGCCTCCTGAAATAACACCTTTGTGTAAAGGAAGTGGCGAAAGAATAAATGTCTCCAAAAGGGAGATTCAGCTTATTCTGCAACAACATACCATTGACATAAAGCTAATAAAAGAAGAGAAAATACACATTGCAAGGCTATATATATAAATTCCTATGCACACATTCTGAAAATGTACTTCCATGCATGACTATTTACTTCAATGCACGACTATTTACTTCAATGCATGACTATTTACTTCAATGCATGACTATTTACTTCAATGCATGACTATTTTCTTCCATGCATGACTATTTACTTCAATGCATTACTATTCATTTCCATGTATGACTATTTACTTTAATGCATTACTATTTTCTTCCATGCATGACTATTTTCTTCTATGCATGACTATTTTCTTCCATATATGATTATTGTCTTCTATATATGACTATTTTCTTCCATATATGATTATTTCCTTCCATGCATGACTATTTTCTTCCATGTATGACTATTGCAAATCCAAAAATGCACCTCTGCTCTGTCAGAATTTCCGAACAAGACATCTGTGGCGTTCCCACGTTGGTCTGTTGGTGATTTAAAAGCTTGTCATGCGTCCCCGACGCCACAGATACGGAGACCTTCAGATGTGCAGGTGATAGACTCACCGCCCACGAGGACACTTCACATCTTCTTGTTCGGGGGACGTGAGCCATCGCACAAAAAGAGAAATCCAGCGGGCTCGGTAGCGAGAGCACACAGACACACAACGACAAGACAGAGCTGACGTACTGAAGTTTAGCGGGTACAACGTTTACCATAGTCACCCTCTTAGATTAGCGTGTTAGTGTCCTAACATCAGTCACACAGCACTAAAGCACCTCTGAGGAAAGGAATGTAACTGATCCTTGCAGGTATTTTGCTATAAACCAAGGTTTTTTTGTTTGTTAGAAATTAAGGAATCTCTATAACAATTGATCCTGGGCAGGATGTGAATGTGTGTTCACTCAAAAACCTCAAGTGGAAAAGTCAAGATCACAGTCTTTAGGGTTTATCATCTGGTAACCATGCATGCCGGTATGAAATGTGTTGCAAAATCCATCCTCGGAGATATTATGATAGTTTCCTTTGATTTAAAGATAAGGTGAATGTGAGGTTGCGTCATTACTAAATGTCCAAAATTGTCATCTTGTTGAAAAGTTAGATGTTCAAGGAAGGTTCTTAGGAATTTAAAGCATGTTGTGTATCATCACTCCATAATCTATTCACAAAACAATAAACCTTAACAAGTTTGAGTTGTTATATACGATCACTTTAAACAGGTAATAGGAAAAAAAACATCCAATTAAAACTTTCCTTGAACTGTATTTCGGCCCCAAAAATCGACTACCTTTAATCAGGGTCGATATAGCAATCTCTATAAGGCATGTAATACTAAGAATACCCTATTTTTCAGCAACAATTAAGACTACAACCGTATTTACACCCAGTCTCCAACTAATGACAGTTTATACATTGCTGTAATTTAACACCGCTGGCATCAAAGCGTTCATGTAGACTACTTGTCTCTATCTGTATGTTTCTGTTTTTCACTGGCGGGGAAACAAATCTCCCTCTGGGACGATGGATCTAAATCGGTGTCCTCCGGGGACCATGAATGAAATGTCACTGTAATCCGTTTAGCTGTTGGGGATATTTTGGGGTGAGCGACACTTCCATCGCTACAGCCCTGCTGGAAGGAAGCTTATTAGAGGAAGAAGAACAATAATAACAAGCTGTTGTGAGGCCTGCAAACAAATAAAAAAACACGGTTGTGGATTATCCTGAAGGCTCCCAGTTAGGATTCTTGGGAAAATATTTTCTTTTTTCTTCTTCTTGTCTTTGGTTGAGCTGCCCAACTCATGTCCAAGTCTCAAATCTCAAGTGTACAGGACTTCCTGTCGGGCTGAATGCTGCATGTGTTGTCATCCGACTGAAGTCATGTCAATGTGTGCATAAATTACGACTCATTATTTTAGAAACTGTGTTCCTGAGTGAGAGCAATTTGATATCTCTAATATATACAGTGGATATGGAAAGTATTCAGACTTCTTTAAAATGTTCACTCTTTGTTTCATTGCAGCCGTTTTCTAAAATCAAAAAAAGTTCATTTTATTTCTCTTTAATGTTCACTCAGCACCCCATCTTGACTGAAAAAAACTGAAATGTAGAGATGTTTGCAAATTTATAAAAAAAAGAAAAACTGTCCTTTTTAAGTTGCATTAGTAAGATTCATTACTGATCAATACTAATATTGTTATGACTTTTTTTTCCTCCACGATAATCTGTAAAACATGCCACTTTTATTACAATTATTATTATTTATTTATTTTTATTTTGTCCACCAGAGGGCAAGATTTGAAAATATGGGTTCACGGTTTACACTAAATTAAAGGGGCCAAAATAAGTTATTTCTTCTTCTAAATAATAATAAAAAAACTGCATATTTCACAAGTTGAAAAATATGTTTAAAAAAACAGATTTATACACAGTCGTGTTGGTTTCTTTCCTTCCGTGTGTATCAATAGCATTTCTATAACATAAACAATCACTGCAAATGTTGTCCGTCCGTGTGTTCGCTCATGTGACTGGGCACGTTGTTATCTAGAACGGAAAATTAAATTAAATTCAGTTTATTTTGTATATCACAATATCACAAATTCAAAGGGAAGAAACACAATAAAAACATCTCAGAATGATAATTGACATGTTCTTACAAAGTCCATACACTATAAACTGTTTAAAGTTTCCTTCTCTCCTTTTATTTTGGTAATCGGTGGATCTGTTTCAAGGCCTAAAAACTAATGTGTTGCAAAATTACATGCACTTGTTCACTTCCGGATTATTACAAGTGTTGAAGCTCACCGCTGGCACGAGACGGACAACCTTTGACCCTCTGTGGGATCAGGGAGTGGCCGGGGGGTGGGGGGGGGGGACTCCATTACAGTAGTGCGCTAATGAGGTGTGCCACCATGACCAGACAGGGGCAGTGCGGTCTGCTGGAGACCGGAAGTTTCGACTCCTCTTAGAGAAAAACAACATACACCATGTACTATAATTGTTGCATTATTTAGGGGTTTTAAATTAAATTCTAAGTCTAATTCTGAGGTTATTTTCTTAGATTTTCATAACATGTCGGAGAACAAAATGCCCACCTTTATGACACCCTATAAAAGCGATGACCATCGCCGCAACACAAGCTCGACATCGGCGGGTTGCAGAAGTTTGAAGATGGATGAGATGATATTATAATGTGTGTTTAGACATCAGTGCGTGCGTGTGCGTTTGCGCGTGCGCGTGCGTGCGTGCGACTATATGCGTCGGCCGCTCCCTCCCTGCAAGCTGGCAGGCTGGGCCGGAGGAGGGGTGTCATCGAACGGGGAGTGTCCCGGGCCAGAAGCATTAACCAGCGGCTCCGCAGTCCGCTGTAGTCCCCCCCCCCCCCCCACCGGCCGACTCGACGTCTCTCTGCTCCGAAGCGACCACCGCGGCTCAGGTCTACCTACCGTCCGCATACGTCACCACCCACGAGCTCTACGCCGCGTTCAGGTACGTGTTTCTTCACCTGAACATTCGGCCCGAAGCACAGATTTCGGGGCGGCACCTTTGATGTCTTACTTAATTAACATGACGACATTGAACCGTTACGAGAGCGTGAATAACGGGCCGGACCGGGGGAGGCGCTCGGCTTCTGCTTGCGGGTAAACCTGCTTCACTTTTGGGGCTTTTTTTTAATTACTCGTTTAAATTAGCGCACGAGCTGTTTGTTTTCTATTGTCAAAAGTGCAACGCGCAGCGCGCGCCCATATATGGAGCGGCTGTGAAAACCCTGCATGACGACTCAGAAAAAGCCCTGTGCAGTTTTTAATGATTTCAGGCTGACACCCAGGGGCGTTTCTAGGATTCAAAGAAAGGGGGGCTAAGCCCCTCGTGGAGTGGCAAGTTAGGGCATGTTTACACATTTTTTTAGGGGGCCCCCCAGGATATTAATTGTTTACGACAGTTTATAGATTGGTTATATAAGAAAGAGTGGGATTTTACCCGCTTGCATTCAGTATATGACACATGAGACAGAATTTAAGGGTCATAGTGATATTTTATGCTCATTTGGATAATATCGCTGAGATAAAGATGAACTAGTTCAGTGTCAAATATACCATTCAATGTAAAACAATATAATAATAATGTATATTAATGCAAAGAATAGATAGATGTTGATAGTTATTTCTTATTTGTCAAATTTGCTCGTTCACACACCTACTCAATGGAGACAGTTTCTAACTCTTCCTTTTCATTTGCCTCATGTAAAGCTAAATGTAAGCAGGTAACACTCGTTAACAACTACCGATATATTATATATATATATAGAGGCAGATTTTATAACTACCTGGACTTACAAGTTCACTCTGTGCATCATTTACTTTGAGGTCAACTCCTGGCTGTAGTTTATGATACGTTACAGTGAGAAGCAGCCTCCCCAAGGTCCTAGTGCCCGGGCATTATATCGTGAAGCATCATGATAGGCTACTGGATTGTAATTTGAAGGGGGAGAAAACGTACAAAACAAGAAGCCCCCCGAAAATAGTCCTAACAACGCCTCTAGCTGACACTAAACCCAATGCGGCATTCGACATCCGGTGTATTGCTGCATTACAGTCAAAATAAAAATATAAAGTGAATTGTTTGAACGTCTCACAGTTAAAAAAAAAGTGTTCCCCTGCAGCTTTAAACATGCTCATTTCTATTTCGACACATCTGTGGTTGCCATAGAAACCCACAACCAAACAGAAGTGAGCAGAACTGTCCACTGAGGAAGTTAGTCACTGTATCTCTTGTGTGGTCATTAGTGAAAGAGCAGCTGTGCGTGTGCATGTGTGTGTGTGTGTGTGTGTGTGTGTGTGTGTGTGTGTGTGTGTGTGTGTGTGTGTGTGTATGAGAGAGACATATTCTTTGTTGGCCAATCAGAAAGTGTGTCACATCCTCACTCACCACAGATTACAGAATGTTCTTTTTATCTAAATCTGAAGAGGGGGCCCCCGTGGTATGGCGAGTGCATGCTCTCTGTCCAAGGGTTACACAGTTAGTTATATGAGAACATATTCTCCATAAATGTACGTTATTTAGGCCTCAAACGTGTCTCTTCTAGGCTCAAATGAAATGAGGAAAACATAATAATAATGGGGGACACTTGGAAGCCATGAGCTCAGCTTCTGGAGCCAGACAATCCAAATGTGGGGGACATGACAGCATGGGTTTTAAACTATATTTAATTGTAAACACAGGTTATATGTACGCCTCATGGATGGCATCCTCATGCCATTAATCATCAGGTCCGGTGGATGTTTTGGTTTACAGGCTCGGGAAACGTTTGCTTTAAAGCTGACGCTGCCGAGGTAATGGTGCTCCAGGCTTTGAATAACACTATGTTAGCGTATATCACGTCGTAACCACAGTACATCAGTCTTCCACTAGTTGACCACACCCATGCCAGATCTTTAACATCAGGGTGGCACCCATAGGAGTCACGTTCTGGACAGTCGTAGTTGAGGCCTCAAACACACCCGTCTTAATATCTTCGACATGACACAGCGATTTTCAAAGAGAGATGAAGTTCACGACCCAGACCGTGAGTTGTTTTATCATTCTCTTGTTTAACTCTCTTATCTTCTCTTATTTTAGAAGGTACGTTTTTTTTTTCCATCGTCTTCAATGGTCAATATTTGACTTTCATGGTCAATGAAGAAGAAAAAGGCCACGCCTCTCACTCAGAGCACACGTCTTCTTTCTGCTATTACATTAATTCACATGTTGTATGCATACTTCTCTGTCATCTGGTATTTCGTTAATCCATATCAGTTCATGACCGTCCATACGTCAGGTCGGTTATTTACAGTCACGCGAGCAGACGTTTTGATCGTCTCTCTGTTGACGCCGTGTAAACAGATGAGAAAAGGGGAAGCTACCGGTCCCAGCGAGGTGGAGGACAGCTGCTCAGCCCCCGGGACGCCCGAGAGTGGCATACGTGGAGAAAATGAGTCATGGAGAATCCCTCCTCCTGGAGGAGGGCTGCGTGGGGGAGGGGAGGAACTCAGAAAAATGGATCCTTGTTTTTCTTTTCTCTCTTACCAGAAAGTTAAAGGTCTCCTCTGTCAGGGATGAACAGTTACATATACAAGTACAAACAAAGGGGGAATACAACAAAAGAGAATCCCTGTAAACAAAAAGTGTGTGTGTGTGTGTGTGGGGGGGGGGTCACGGGTTATGCTTGTTTTGTTGTTTGAAGCGTCGGACGAATCACAAGGTCAGAGACGCCGTTATCATGAGGCTGCACGGGTTCAAGGGTAGCGAAGGCCTCAAGGGAAGAAGGACACAAAGGGAGCAGGCTGGGGAAGGTGTGGGGGAGGGGAGCGACTCACTGGAATCACAGACTCAGTCTGTGTTTTTCAGTGGGGGGGGGGCATCGGCTCTTGGGCATGAGGCGGCGTTGGGCAAAACTGGACGAATACCTCGGGCTCTGCAGAGGTGCAGCAGGGCCAGAGAAGCACTGTCTGTATATGTAAGCTGTGTGTGTGTGTGTGTGTGTGTGTGTGAACAAACTGTTCCTCCCTGAGTCACTTAATCCAACATTTCTAAGTTAACTGTTTGTTTGTTTCTGCCACTCCTTCAATAAAACTCAAACTCTTCACCTTCTCCCCCGATAACATTTCTGTTTTCTCGTTATTCGCCTTTTTTCGTCTGAGTAGTTTTCCACGTTCTTAAATACGGGCTTTGAGCGCGAGGTGAACGCGATGCCACGCGTCCCCTCTGACCTCGGCTTTCTCAAGCTGGAGAAACCAACCGGGGAAGATTACCAAAGAAATCTGCTTTTTGATGCTCGGCGACTGACTGGAGATCAGTCAAGAGGCTTCCGTTGTGTTTATTTAGCGCAGCGGGAAACAAAACACCTCCCGGATAAAAAGGGGATATTATATTTTTCAACGTGAGGAATAAACTTCTCAAATGAGTCGAGGTTTCGGCACGTTTTCTGAACGCCACATCGTGGGGATTGGATTGTTCTGGAAGCAATAATGCAAAGCTTCACTTCAGGTGTGTTCGCGAAACAACCGTTCCCGTTTCGCGCCGCGACTTAAGCGTTAATGCGCCCCCTGCTGGTCGCTTTCGGTGGGTTACAAACTGAAGTAAAAGATCCCCCATATGCTCAGTGTTCATGTAGCGTATGGAGGACTCAAAATGAGGCTTTAGACAGAGGTTGGGACCGCCCCAGCTCATTTGAATGTACGGACACGTAAATGTCACACATAAATGAAGAAATACGTGTGGACACATAAATAGAGAAATAAATAAATGAAGAAATACAGAAATGTAGAAATATATTTATTTAATGATGGCCTGTTGATTTATAACTTATATTTATTCATTCCTGTATTTATTTATTTATTTATACATTTATTTAAGCATTTATTTAGTTATTTATACATTTATTTATTTATTTATACATGTATTTAAACATTTATTTGTTTATTCCTATATTTATTCATTCCTGTATTTATTTATACATTTATTTAAGCATTTTTCTATTTATTTATACATTTATTTATTTATACAGTTATTTAAGCATTTATACATTTATTTAAGCATTTATTTATTTATACTTAAGTCATTTTGAGTCCTCCATATTAGCGGGGCGTATCAGTTAAATGTAATAGACGCATGATACCAAAATCACAATTTCTTTTAGATTTTCAACAAAAAAACAACTGACATCATTCTTTAAAGGTTCATAATTGACCTAAATATGGCAAATACTGAAACACGGAAAATACACATTGAAGGTGGAAAGGCAGATCTAACATAAAGACTAATTTTCTATTCCTACGAATAAATAACGTGAAAGCGGCCGCCGTTACGCTGCATACCGAGGTTATCAGTAGTTATCAGTGTCAAGGTCACACAAGGTCATCAGAGATTGAGCACGTTTGGAGGTTGTGCTTTAGATGTATTTGAGATCTTCGCACCATTCCCACAGCTTCTATCCTATAGGAGGGTTAAAAAGAAATATGCATGTGTCGGAATTCAAAAGTTCCATATCCGTGACGTATGAGCGCCACGTGTTTTTTCCTTTGTTTTTCGGGGTTTAAGTTTAGTTTAAAACCGCCCCGTGTGAAGCTCCGCCGGACTCCTTTACAGCCACCGTAGGAAAATTCATCTTTCCACATCATCCGATGAGTCACGTTGATCGCTCGCGGACGCCGGAGCTGCGGTGACCTCGTACGACTTTTCCAGAGTTTGGGCTGTTATGTGAGAGGAGAGCCTGTGGGGGGGGGGGGGGGGGGGGGGCTTTTTTGGGGCTGGTTACATGAATGCCGAGCAGATTCCTGCCGTGTTCGTGGGCAGCGGAGCGTTCCCGTGGGGATGTCGGTCGTGTGGATTGAAAGTTCGGCATTCCTGCGGGGGAACTGGCCGGGAGATCGCTCTGAACCCCGGCTCCATTTGGAAAGACGCTCCTCGGAGTCGGGAACGTCTGAAGGAGCTCGTCTTCATTCAGATGAATAAAGGATGAAAATTATCCGTGAAAAGATTCTAATCCGGGAACACTGCTTCACTTCAGAGAAGCTGTTTACCTCTCTCCCTCCCTCTCTCTCTCTCTCTCTCTCACACTCTGTTTGTGTTTCTCTCTCTCCCCGACTATCTCTTTATCTCTCTCTCTCTCTCTCTCTCTCTCTCTCACACTCTGTTTGTGTTTCTCTCTCTCCCCGACTATCTCTTTATCCCTCTCTCTTTTTCCTTCTCTCCCCCTCTGTCTTTCTCACACACTCTCTCTCTCTCTCCCTCACTCTGTGTGTGTCTCTCTCTCTCACTCTGTGTATATCTCTCTTCCTCTCTCTCCCTCTTTTCCCCTCTCTCTCTCTCTTTTGTCTCTTCCTCCCTCTCTCTCCTTCTCCCTCTCTTTCTCACACACACACACACACACACTGTATGTGTCTCTCTCCCTCTCTCTCCCTCTTTTCCCCTCTCTCGCTCTCTCTCTTTGTCTCTCTTTTTGTCTCTCTCTCCCTCTCTCTCTCACACATACTTTATGTGTGTCTCTCTCCCTCAGTCTCCTTCCCTTTCCCCCTCTCTCCCCCTCTTCCTCTCTCCCTCTCTCCCTCTCTCTAACCCTATGCATGAATCTTAACTATCAGTTATCGATATCAAACACGTGTCAGAGAGTCAAATAAAAAGTACATCATCAATCATGTTATCCCAATAACTGTCGTCACAGTGAGCAAGAGGAGGGAGCTCCTTCCCCTTCAATGTCAATGTTCTTAATTTAAGTTTTAATGAAGCGTCACATGCTTCACCTCCCGCTGTGCAAACCGCTCCCAGACGCCACAACAGGAGGAAACAACCGCCTCAAACATCCCAAACTTCCCAAACTTCTCAAACATCCACACGCGCTGTCGTAATCCGACGCCCAATCGGAAGTCTCGATCGGGCGCAGCGCGTCCTCGAGGCTCCCAGACACAGCTGGAGTGCGTGGAATGTGTGTGTGCGTGTGTGTGTGTGTGTGTATGAATGTTTGGGAATGTGGTCGCGATGGGACCGACGTCTGACTGCCGATGTGACACGGAGGGGACAAAGTTATGGCGGCTTGAAAAGCGACGTGTCTGGTCACACACACACACACACACACACACACACACACACACACACACACACACACACACACACACACACACACACACAGTGTTTCCCCATATCTATAACCATACACAGGGTTCCTTGTGCCAGTTTTGACTACGCCTGAGTCATAACTGCCAGGACTTCCTCTTCCCGTTTTAGGGGTTGTCAACAGTGACTCAAACGTCTATACCACCGATATCTAACTATAACCCTAAACTTTATCTTTGTATCCACGGCAACCCAGCCTTCAGGGGGCGTGGCCTTCCAGAGCAAACATCTCATAATAGGAAGTCTCCCGATCTCCCTTTTTTAAAACGTTGAGTACAGCGCTCCGATAATTGCGGGAACACATGAAGGTTTATTAGGTCAGTGGAAAATTAATTAAACAATCAGGTTTATTCCCCCCCGCAGGCAGGATGGCAGTGCAGCACCCTCAGTTCGAGCTGGCCGGACAGAAGCCGGGCCTCCAGGTGTGGAGGGTGGAGAGCTTCGACCTGGTGCCCGTCCCCGAGAACCTGTACGGGGGCTTTTACACGGGGGACGCCTACCTGCTCCTCAACACCATCAAGCAGCGCTCCGGGAACCTGCAGTACGACCTCCACTTCTGGCTGGGTGAGTGCGGCGAGGCGTCGGTTACCGGGGAGAAATGAGCAGAGGGCAATGGAAACGGACGCTTCAGAATAAGTATTTTTGTTGGTATCTATTTTTTAAAGAGGATATTAGCATTTTTTATTTATAGTTTTATAATTTATAAGTTTTTATTTATAGTTAATTATTGTAATTTTATTTATTTATTTAAATATATTTTAGGATGTTTTAATTATCTTATATAAAGTGAGTATTTCAAAAAGCGCTATATAAATTGAATGCTTTATGATTATTATTATTAGTTATTTTTTCCTTCTGTTGTATATATTTTAGGACGTTTTAATTATCTTATATAAATTGAGTATTTCAAAAAGCGCTATATAAATTGAATGCTTTATGATTATGATTATTATTATTATTTATTTGTTCCTTCTTTGATTTTTTTTTTTTATAAAATCAAATAAAAACTGTACACAAGAACTCTCAAAGATTAACCTTAAGTAAAGAGAGAATTAATTTAACTAATTAAAAGATATATTCTTGTGAGAATAGCGTCTACAGAATAGGATTATACTTCAAGGCAGAGCAGTGAAAGAAATCATGTTTAAAGTAAAAAGAGACACACATTTGTTAATCTATTTAAAAAAAAAATTATATATATGTTTTCTTACTTAAAAAAAAAAAAAAAATCCTTTGAAAGTAATGAAGAATAAAAGAAATGAAGCACACATCTGGCCAAGCCTGGCCACAAGGAGAAATTAAATATAAAGTAAATGTTTAAACAATTAATTAAGTAAAAATAATGAGAAAAATATCAAAAAATATAAAATATGTGGCGGCCCGGATTCGGCCCCTGGGCCTTGTGTTTGACACCTGTGCCCTAGACAGACCATAACAACCATAAAACAATAACAAACAGTACAGGATAAGACACACTACGACATTGGCCCCTTTATAATCCAGTCAGACGTGATAAACATGTAGATTACTCTCTCGGTGCGTCACCATCCAAGCAGCATTTAAAAGCTGGAGGTCCAGCTCCAGGAGTCTTTAGGCGGTTCACGTCCGATAGGTGGTCTGAATACCAAGAACACGCAGCTTTACGTCAACGTTTCACAAAAACAAACAAAACTTCCTTCAAGATAATCCAGTGAGATTTGTTTGACCTCAGAAGGAGGATCCTATTCTAATCCCATTAAGGAGAATTTCATCTTCCAGCCACGTTACAGTAACTGTAATGGTTTTACTGGACAGATGACGACGTCAGGGTCGTTTAAAAACTATATACATTATTATTATATTATTATATATATTTATTTTGATTTTACAAATGAACTAGACATGACATTGAGGATACAATACAGAGGGAAAGGAGAAAGAAAAGGGTAAAGAATAAAATAAAATAAATAGAATAAATAAATAAAATAAATAAATAAATAAAATAAATAAAATAAATAAAATAAATAAAATAAATAAAATAAATAAAATAAAATAAATAAATGAAATAAATACAAATTAAATACAAATTAAGTAATAATAAAACGAATTAAATCCAAATTAAATAATCATTATAATAATAATAAAATGAATTACATAAATATAATTTTAAATATCTTGCTTCTATCATCAAATCAAGTCAGCATCGGTACCAGTGTTTTAAAAGTAATTTTCACTTTTAAATCCAAATCCAAACCGTCGTCCGGGGTCACGCTGGTATTCGGAGCAGCCGTAACATAAAGATCGGTCTTGTTGGCAGAAGACTGTCAGACTGGATCCCTTTTTTTGTAATTTGTTTAATGATTTCGCTAAAAGCGAGCAGGAAAACAAGAAGCTGAGTCGTGTATTCTGGTTATTGATTTAGTTTTTTTCATTTGATGGATTAACGGAAACAGCAGTTACCAATAAACCAATACACGTGACATCCCCACATGAGCGTCTGTGTGCGACCAGAAACAGAAAAGCGTTGCACGTATTCAAGCGTCTGCGGTCCCTCTGCAGGAGATTTCTGCAGCCAGGATGAGCGCGGCTCGGCGGCCATCTTCACGGTCCAGATGGACGACTTCCTGGGGGGGAAACCCATCCAGTACCGCGAGGTCCAGGGACACGAGTCCAAGACCTTCCTCGGCTACTTCAAGTCTGGAATCACATACATGGTAAGACGCCACGTTTACGGCTGCAAGACATCGATATACAGTACACGGAATACGAGTATGTGTTCAATGGGGTTATTATCTTTTATTTTTTGCTTTCTATGGCAGGTGTGATCTGTTTACTGACATGTTTTTGGTTATATTTTGTCATATTTTAAAACATAAACATGCATTTTATCGTTCACACTCCATTCGGATAGAAGAGCCAGTCTTTTATGATGCTATTATGTTATAAATGTGTTATTATCGTTATTTTTATTGAACTTGAAGCGAGTTATTTTGCATTCAAACTCAACTCGTCTCCCAGAAAGGGGGCGTGGCCTCCGGGTTCAAGCACGTGGTCACCAACGAGGTGGTCGTGCAGCGGCTGCTCCAGGTCAAAGGGCGCCGCTCGGTCCGGGCAACGGAGGTGGCGGTCAGCTGGGACAGCTTCAACCAGGGAGACTGCTTCATCCTGGACCTGGGCGCTGTGAGTCACCTGCAGAGCATTGTGGGTAAAGTGTTCTCACCTGATGGTCAAACGCTAAATATGCCCGTTTGCCCTCCTCCTCGCCGCTCAGGAGATCTACCAGTGGTGCGGCTCCCAGAGCAACCGCTTCGAGAAGCTGAAGGCCACCCAGGTGGCCAAGGGTATCCGTGACAACGAGCGCAGCGGCAGGTCCAGGGTTTACGTCTGCGACGAGGGGGCGGAGCGAGAGAAGATGGCCGAGGTGAGATCGGAGAGGAACAAATGAAGTCCCTCGAGACGAGTCGCGGGTTTTTAAACTCCGAGCTGCTCCCGTCCTCAGGTGTTGGGCCCGAAACCGGATCTCCCCGCCGGGGTCTCTGACGACATCAAAGCCGACGCTTCAAACAGGAAGATGGCCAAACTCTACAAGGTGGGACAACGCCACACACACACACACACACACACATACACACACACACACGCACACACACACACACACACACACACACACACACACACACACACACACACACTAGCTTTCTCTCTTTAAAATGGGGAGACTGTGGGTCAGTCTTTCAATCAAGGGGTTGGCGGTTCAATCCCCGCCTTGTCCTTGAGCAAGACACTTGACCCTGAAGTGCCCCCCCCCCCCCCCCCCCCCCCGGTGAGTAACACGTAAAGTGTCTTTGAGTATTTTAAAAAGCACTACATGGATTATTATTATTATGACTAAATGTCTTTAATTTTTTTATTTTTCCAAGTTAGAATTAAAGATACAGAAATAAATACAACTCTATAAATCTGTAACTGTTTGGGGTTTTGTTTTGAATTTCAGATCAGGTCAAAAATTAGTTAAAATCCACTTAAATGTTTCTGTTATCGTGGTTGTCTGTTCACTGTATTAAATATTTGTATATAGTATATATATATATATATATATATATATATATATATATATATATATATATATATATATATATATTTAATTAATATATAATATATATATATATATATTATATATGATAAATAATAATAAATAAAAAAAATATAAATATATATATATTATATATATAATAAATAATAATAATAAAAAAATATATATATATATGTGTGTGTGTGACAGTTACACAACCTCCAAACCATTGAATGTAAAGTTCTGGATACCCCAACCTCTTGGAGGTGGTATTATTCTTCCAGCTCAAAATGATTTAAAATATTAAAAAATAAAAGAATCCACTTAAGAAAATTGGTTTATTTACAAACCACGAAACACGATCTCACAATTCAAACGTGGCAGAACTTCCCGGCTCCACTTATTGATAATTGACAGCGTATTTTTTCGGCGGCTGACATTCACCAGGCGGTGAAAACAACGTTCTCCCTCTTCTTCTTCTTTCCCGGTGCAGGTGTCCAACGCCAACGGGGACATGGCCATCGCGCTGGTGGCCGCCGAGAACCCGTTCGCCCAGAGCGCCCTGGAGTCCGGCGACTGCTTCATCCTGGACCACGGCTCCGACGGGAGGATCTTCGTCTGGAAAGGTTTGATTTTAATCCTCTTCGACCATTTCTCTGAGAAACTCATTTTGGGGGATCTGAGCTTTTTCTATTGGACATACAAAGAGTTAAAGTCTAAAATTAAACAAACAATCAACTGTGCTAATAAGTACGCTTTTATTGGGCAACTTTTAGAGCCACGCAGCTGTTTCCACAATCTTTCGAATACGTCAAACTATCTATTCTTTTTTTTTTTTCAATATCCCCAATTATTTGAAAATGGGATATCTTTTCCTTTTGTCATCATATAAGTGTTAAAATATTTCTTTCAAGTTTAAACATCGCTGGTTTAAGGGAATACACTTTTTTTGTATTATCAACCTTTATTTTGAAGGGTCATGGAAAACCTGGAAAAGTCATGGCATTTTAAAATGGTTATTTCCAGAGCTGGAAAAGTTCTTAACAAAGAAATCCTAAAAGGTTTGGAAAATTAATGGAAATTTGCTATATACACATGTTCATTTACGCTGAGTTTTATATAATTAATTAATATGCTTTTAAAAGAATGACGTTCAAAATATAAGCAGGCATACGCTCTCATACATTCAATTTTAAATTCACTTTATTTTCAAGAGCTCAATATCACAAATTACAAATTCCCCCTCAGAGGACTATATACACATGTTCATATACGAGTTTTAAATAATTAATATGCTTTTAAAAGAATGACACTCAAACACATTTCATTTACACTACACGCATACACACACTTTGCATTTTGCACACTATCTATATATATATATATATATATATATATATATATATATATATATAATTTAATTTTACATTGCTGTATTTACATATATGCTGTGTATATATACATATATATTTAATTTAATTTTATTTTGTATTTTATATTTCATTTTGCATACTATACTTTATGCACTGTCACTTTCTTATATTTATATTTTATTGTGTTTAGTTTATCGGCGCTACTGTGACAACAAATTTCCCCATGGGGATTAATAAAGTATATTTCTATTCTATTCTATTCTAAAATATAAGCAGGCATACGCTCTCATACATTCAATTTTAAATTCACTTTATTTTGAAGAGCCCAATATCACAAATTCCAACCTGTACGCATACGACATCCCTGACCTTTGACCTCAGGAACAACTCCCCGATGAATTAGAAAAATACCTTTCACGGGGCAGAAAAGTGAAGAAACCTTCTATTCCTCCTTGATTGTAATCCCCCCCCCCCCCCCCCCGCGGTCCTCCCTCCCTTCCAGGCCAAGACGCCAACATGGACGAGCGGAAGGAGGCGATGAAAGCGGCGGACGGGTTCATCAAGAAGATGGGTTACGCCAAACACACGCAGGTGCAGATCCTGCCGGAGATGGGCGAGACGCCGCTCTTCAAGCAGTTCTTCAAGAACTGGCGTGACCGGGAGCAGACGGCGGGGATGGGCGTGGCCTACATCGCCAACAGCATCGCCAACATCGAGAAGGTGGCGTTCGACGCCGCCGGGCTGCACGACTCGGCCGCCATGGCCGCCCAGCACGGCATGGTGGACGACGGCACGGGAGAGAAGCAGGTGGGGAGGAGATGAGATGAGAGGGCTCGGCTGCTGTTACCACCCCCCTCCTCTAGGAGGTGCTCACGAGTCACGTTCTCAGAGTTCATGTGCTAGTTATGACAATTACACACACATGTGTAAAAACAGGGTTCATACAGTCATGGAAAACCTGGAAAAGTCATGGAAATGTTTTATATTCATATGTTTATGCAGTTTGATGAAAAGAATAGAACATTTCTATCAATATTTATTCTTTTAATCAAACTATTGTCTCTCGTACATGTGTTATTTAAGGTGGATACTCGTGTATACACGGAGATTTTACAAAATGTTTGATCATGGAAATTTGGTTTGAAGTCTCGATAAATGCATCAGTCAACATGTGTATGAACCTTCTTCTTCTTCTTCTTCTTCTTCTTCTTCTTCTTCTTCTTCTTCTTCTTCTTCTTCTTCTTCTTCTTCTTCTTCTTCTTCTTTTGTATCTTCCTCTTCTTGTATCTTTCTCTTCTACTTGTATCTTCTTCTTCTTCTTCTTCTTCTTCTTCTTCTTCTTCTTCTTCTTCTTCTTCTTCTTCTTCTTCTTCTTCTTCTTCTTCTTCTTCTTCTTCTTCTTCTTCTTCAGATCTGGCGCATCGAGGCGTCCGACAAGGTGCCGGTGGACCCGTCCACACACGGCCAGTTCTACGGCGGAGACAGCTACATCATCCTGTACAACTACAGCCACGGGGGACGGCAGGGACACATCATCTACATGTGGTGAGGACACCGGGGACACTCGTCTCAAACGAGCGTAAACAAACATTACGTTAGGGTTTGGATTCGGAAGTTAAAGGTGCAATGTGGGCGGTCGGCCACTAGGGGTGCTGAAGAGCAACGTTTTATGTGGGGAGTTTCATTAGAAGAACGCTTCAGATGCAGAGCATATCATTGTTTCTTAAAAAATATATATATATTATGAATTAATAGAAATAAAATAATAATAACTTACAGGGTTTTACGAAGTGCTCCACAGAGAATCAAGGCAAAACAAATGGGTTATAAAAATACGAATACGAAATAAAGAACAACGGACAAACTAAAATGTTTATTTTAAAAGAATGACGCTCAAAATATAAGCCGGCATACGCTCTGATACATTCAATTAAATTCAGTTTATTTTACATAGCCAATATCACAAATTACAAAATCCCCTCAGAGGGCTTTACAATCTGTACACATACGACATCTCTGACCTTTGACCTTTGACCTCACATCGGATCAGGAAAAACACCCCAAAAAATAGAAAAAAACCTCTTACAAGGTAAACAAGTGAAGAAACCTTCAGGAGAGAAAAGAGGAGGACCCCTCTGCAGGATGGACAGAATAATAGACGTCATGTGACCAGAATGAATCATTACAGCGTTATAACACATTCAATGAATATGAGTGTGTGTGAATAGTTGGTAGTAGTCATGGACCACGATCCAGACCTCCGTGATCCATGAGGCGGATGGAGGTAGAGAGGATGCACATGTTATTATTATTATTATGTTGTCTCTCATTCATTTGAGTCATTTAAGGTTATTTCCTGTACGCTTTGGAATCCTCTTTGTTAGTCTAAATATTAAATGTTCTCACTTTTTCACGTGTGCACTGACATTTCACCAGATTTTGGGTCATTTAAATTCGGTTTAAAGTCCTGGAAGTAATCCCTCGGTCCACATTGAAGACGACGTGTTCTCTCCGTCTCGCCAGGCAGGGGGCGGACTCCAGCCAAGACGAGATCGGGGCGTCGGCGGTCCTCGGCGCCCAGCTGGACGAGGAGCTGGGCGGCGGCCCGGTGCAGGTGAGGCGCCCCGCGGCTCCTTACTCCACGGCTTTTTTTCCCATCTTCATCTCATGCGTCAGCTTCCTTTTCTGATCTCCTTTACATCCTCTTACCCTTTATGCTCTCCCCGATGCCCCGCCCCCTCTTCCCGATGCCCCGCCCCCTCTCCTCCCCGCCGCTGCCGCTGCGTCTGTCCCGCTTGGGTTTCCGAACCTTTTTTCCCGTCTCCAGGTTGTCGGTGCTCCTATAACCACTCAGGTATTCTCCTCCTCCTCCTCCTCCTCCTCCTCCTCCTCCTCCTCCTCCTCCTCCTCCTCCTCCTCTTCTTCACAAAAGGACTCGCTGTGTGATTTTCTTCTTTCATTTTCTTCTCGATTAAAAAAGAAAAAGAAGAAGGAGGGCCGTCGCCTCCAATCAGATTTGAAGTGAAACCGAAAAAAACACACAAACAAGATACCCCCCCCCCCCCTCCCCTCCACATAGACAACAGACACATGCGAGTCTTGCACTTCACTCCTCTTGTGTGTTTTACACTTGCACGCACAACCTTCATGTTTATGCTGTGTGTGTGTGTGTGTGTGTGTGTGTTTGAGGACATCCAGTCTGGAAACATCTGCAGCTGTCACCTGTGTGTGTGTGTGTGTGTGTGTGTGTGTGTGTGTGTGTGTGTGTGTTGTAGATGTTTCCGTCCGTCCGGCATGCGCCGAAACCAATTCCTGTGCTCACAGTTTGCGGAACGCATCTTTAAGACGAGAGTTGAGCACGAAAAGCAAAATGACACCACGTTGGTTTATTTAATAAAAACATAACATTACATACACATTGTTTATACAATATTGACATTTATCAAATGGGTGCACAAACAATTAATAGTGAGAGTTGAGAGTATCCTCATTCAGGACATGAGACATGAGACACAGAGGCTCACTAATTAAATACAATAAAGGAGAACTCTGTTAAAATGAACAGAATAAAAACATCCATAGAACATAAAAGCTTGCAGAGGAAATGAAATATAAAAATCAGACAACAGCCAAAAAAAACAAGAGACATCATGCAGGTGGTCAAGACACACTCGAGGGAAAAGTCTTTTATTTTGAAGAAAACAGAGCAGTAAAAGTCTAAAAAGCAAGAGCGTGGCCTCAATATAAGATTGTTAAAATCATGCTTGGCCTTTTGGAAGTTGACAGTTTTTGGTGGCTCTGTGGAGGTCTGTGATTGGTCGCCGTCCTAAGATCACAAAACAACGATAGAGCTTCAGTCTCACATCTCACACACATGCTCGTGAGTTCAGGAGGAGAGTTGGCATCCACAGAGAGAGAAACCTGCGTGGTCACGTGTCTCCCCCAGCCCTGCTGCGCCGCCCTGTGCTGCCCCCTTGTGGCCGTGTCCGGGTCATGCAGCCGACACGTTGCACACAGGGATCCGTCCGATGTGACGTCGTCCGTCTCATCTCTCTCTCGTGTGTGTGTGTGTGTGTGTGTGTGTGTGTCCAGGTGAGGGTGGTGCAGGGCAAGGAGCCGGCCCACCTGATGAGTCTGTTCGGAGGCCAGCCCATGGTGGTGTACAAGGGCGGCACGTCCCGAGAGGGGGGGCAGTCGGCGCCCGCGGAGACCCGACTCTTCCAGGTCCGCTCCAACTCGACGGGACACACCAGAGCCGTGGAGGTAAGAGGAAGAAATGAACATGTGACGTAACGACGCACGGCGGCGTCCGCCTTCTGACCGCAGCATCAGCACCGCTCTGCCAACGAGCGATGAAACCCGAGCCCCACGCGCCTCCTCCCGCCGCGCCGCGGAGCTCCTGGTGTGACGGGCGAACACACGCCGCAGTACAATCACCTCGAAGTACTCACTTGGTTAATCCGCCGCTGGAAATAGTCCCCGGCAAAAGGCGTTATTTATTTATTTATTCTATTTCAGTAACTTTGGCTGAAGTCCATTGTGAAGCTTTTACATTTTTTATAAATTGGATAATTATTTTACAACAAAGGGAAATATATATAAAAACTTTATTACAGGTAAAATATATATATTTTTTTTTTTATGTATATATTATTTTTTTTATATATATTTTTTTTACCGGTTCCGTGCTGTGTGCCGCGCATAACACAAACTATAAAGGTATATTTTTGTCTTTATTACGCAAACAAAAACAAAAATTTGAGAGCAAATTTCTCGTTGTAAGTAAATTCATTGAAAAATTTAATTAAATATAACCAGAATGTGTTGCTGCAGATCATAAATCTCTCCAAAATAAAAACATTTGCTCTCAATTTCTTTAGTAATAAAGACAAAAATATACCTTCATAACAAACACTCGATTTAATAAACTTGCAGTAAAAGTTCAAGAATTTAGAAACGAAGAAAAATAAATGCATTTGTTAACATGCCCCCCCCCCCCCCCCCCTGCAGCTCGACGTGGCGTCATCCAACCTGAACTCCAACGACGCTTTTATTCTGGTGACCCCCGGCGGCTCCTTCCTGTGGGTGGGCGTCGGCGCCAGCGACGCCGAGAAGAACGGAGCCCAGCAGCTGTGCGACATCCTGGGGGCGTCGGCCTCGGAGCTGTCCGAGGGAGGAGAGACCGGTGAGGGGCGCAGGATAACGCACACGTGTGTGTGTGTGTGTGTGTGTGTGTGTGTGTGTGTCATCCATATGAAAACAAGACTGGTTGCGTCATCCCTTACGATGTCATCATAGCTCAAGAAGAAACTGAAAACTGAATTATTTTGCTCGGTGTAGATCTTTTCCTACGCGGCAGCATCCAGACACGCGTTGGATTCGGTTACCTTCGGCACTTTTTACCTTTTTAAAGTCCAGAATAACGGAGAGGTGTGTCCCTGTCGTCCTCACAGACGAGTTCTGGGAGGCTCTGGGAGGAAAGGCGGACTATCGCACTTCCACCCGACTGAAGGACAAGATGGACTCCCACCCTCCACGACTCTTCGCCTGCTCCAATAAGACTGGAAACTTCATCGTGAGTCTTTTTGTTTGTTTTTATTTTCATAATAATGTATTTTTATACAGTCACTTTCTTTTAAAAAAAAATTCAAATCGTGCTAACTCCAAATAAAATAAATAGTATTTTTTATTTTAAGGAGAAATAATCTCCCCATTACATAATTCACAGTTTGTACTTCTGTGTATTTTTTTGTCATAGTTTTAGTGTTTTCATACAGTCACTTTCTTTTAAAAAAAATTTCAAATGATGTTCACAACCGACTTACTATTTATTTTATTTACATTATTTAATATTTTTTAATGCTTTCCCCCCCTCTTTTCTCTTTTCTTTTATTGAAAAGAAAATAAAAAAAGAGGGGGGAAAAGCATACAAAATTATTAAATAATGTAAATAAAATAAATAGTACGTTTTAAAAAAAAGGATCAATTATCTACCGTTTACATAATTCACAGTTTTAACTTCTGCGTAGTTTTTAGGTTTAGTGTTTTCATACAGTCACTTTCTTTTAAAAACATTTTTAAAACTTCAAATGGTGCTCACTCCAAAAGAATAAAAGAAAAAGAGGGGAAAAGCATAGAAAATTATTAAATAATGTAAATAAAATAAATAGTAAATCTTTATTTATATTTTTAGTAAGAAATGATCTCCCGTTACATAATTCGCTGCTTGAACTCCTCCTCCTCCTCCAATCAGATTGAGGAGGTACCCGGCGAGATGACCCAGGACGACCTCGCCACCGATGACGTCATGATCCTGGACACCTGGGATCAGGTACAGTGGCTCTTCCCTACGGAGGCGGAGCAGAGTCACCGAAAAGAAACACGTGTTTAAAACTCCTCCTTTTCTCTCAGGTGTTCGTCTGGATCGGACAGGAGGCCCAAGAGGAGGAGAAGACCGAGGCGATGGCGTCCGGTGAGGAACAATCGCGCATTTTCGATTCTGCTCGTTCAACAAACACACAATATTATTATCCCGAACGGGCACTAATGCTTGCGTTTTCCCTCGTTTTCCTCAGCGGCCCGTTACATCGAGACGGACCCGGCCAACCGGGACCGCCGGACGCCGGTCGTCAGGATCAAGCAGGGCTACGAGCCGCCCACCTTCACCGGCTGGTTCCTGGGCTGGGACCACGAGTACTGGACCAGCGACCCCCTGGAGCGCGCCATGGCCGAGCTTGCCCTGTGAAACCCCCCCCCCCCGATCAATCAGCCCTTTGACCTTTGACCCCCACCTGGCCTCTGCTTCGCCGCAAATTTCCTTTTTTTGCCGCCAATTTGCCCAGAAAACCTTTTAAAGCTTTTTTTTATTTTATGTTTTTTTTTTTTTTCGGCCACTGGTGGATGACGTCGTGTTTTAGTTCACTCGGTCTCTCGACCAATAGAAATAGAGCTTGAGGGTTTGCGCTTAGTTTGCGACTTTTATTGAAGTACATTTATTTTATACACTTGACCGAATCCAAAAGTCTTGGCGTGTTGCCACATCAGAAGACGTTGCCATGGAAACACAATCAATGCCTTAATATTCGTTCCTCTGGTTTTCGGTGAACCTGCTTTTTAAAATTATTTCTTTTAATATAAAGATACCGTTTGAGTTCAAGAGATCGGTTGTCTCCAGTTATCTTACAATATTTATTATTTTTTATACACAACAGCCTTACGTCCAGGAAAGCTTGTGACGATGTAATCGCCAACAGGAACCCAACGCTTCGCCGCTTTACAGTCCGGATGAATTTCAATAAAAACGTGTCACGTGTTTCAAACACCGATCCCAAAAGAATAAAAAAACATAGACAAAAATGCTTTTGGACAGCGTCTTTATTTCTATGTTCTAAGTAGCGTCATGTCAGGATAAAACTAAAGTAACTATGTAAAAAATAATACAGATGTGTACAAGATGAACATAAGACAACGCAACGAGCAGAAAGAACGTTGATTCTTTCAACGCCGTCTGAGAAGAAGAGTTACGGGACACGAATCTTTGGCTCCACCCGTCTCTTTCCTGGACGGAGGTCAAACTCTTGACCCTACATCCCTCGATATGAAATATGAAGCTGGAGCAAAGAGAAGACCCAAACCCCGATGTAACACAACTCAAATGATGTAACGGATTCGAGGGCACATATAGGGACACACAACCATTCACTCTCACATTCACACCTATGGGCAAATTAGAGATCAATTTACCTGCTGCATGTCTTTGGACTGTGGGAGGAAGCCGGAGAACCCGGAGAGAACCCACGCTGCCACGGGGAGAACATGCAAACTCCACACAGAAGGACCGCCTCGACCGGGAATTGAACCCACGGCCCTCTTGCTGTGAGGCGACAGTGCTAGCCACTACACCACCGTGGAGCATGAGCATATACACACACATACATATATATATATATATATATATATATATATATATATATATATATATATATATATATATATATATATATATATATATATATATATATATATATATATATATAAAATAAATAATATATATATATATATATATATTGACTACTGTATGGACACACACATAGTAACACTACTGAGTCAGGCTCACACTAGTATAGACTTTAACTTATTGTCCTTTCCATGTCAAAAGGAGGACACATAACAACTACAATATAGTGTTTAATAAGATTAATACGAAGAGGTCTAACTATTTGGCTTGTTTACAACTACAAAGAGCACATGTGATAAAATACTGTTGCTCGTTTAAATTTCATATGCATAGAAACGTGATATTTGGCTATAAGATGAATGGATGGCAGTGAGTTAAGGCTCTTGGCAGAACGGTGTGAGATCAATGAAGCGTGTGTGTATATATATATATATATATATATATATATATATATATATATATATATATATAGTGTATGAAGAGAATGCATACTGTAAACATGTACAAGTAATATCCAGCCTGACTGTCAACCACTCAGCCAACTTTAATGTGGCAAAAGTTTTGGCAACTGGAGAAAAGTGTGTGTGTGCGCCTTTTTATACTCCAATTCAATAATGGCGCAAATTATAATAAAACTTCTTCAAAGAAAACAGAAGATAAATTAAGAAGGCAGGAAGTAAAAATATACAAAACAACTTAAATTTTTTTTACGTAAAAGTGGATGTTGCGCTTTGAAAATTCATATCTTTAGTTTTTTTTTTATCTTAAAAATGAACCGGTAAGTGACCGGTAAGGGGGCGTCGGCCTATCGAAAATCAAAAGATGAACCGAAACTGACATCGCCATGGTGAACACTGACATTCTGAGACTCCTCCCCCTTCTCTATTTAGTGAAGCCCCTCATCATCTCCAGCGGCAGCGGGAAGATGATGGTGGAGTTCTTCTCGGCGGCGATGGTGCTGAGCGTCTGGAGGTAGCGCAGCTGCAGGCCCGACGGGGACTCGGCGATCACCAGCGACGCCTCCTTCAGCGCCCGCGACGCGTTCATCTCGCCCTCCGCCGCGATCACCTGGAGGAGGACGGATAAATACGATCGCATTAGCTTTAAAAAAAAAATATTTTTAAATGCGCTTTTATTTTGAAGGGTGTTAAACGTTACCTTGGCTCTGGCCTCGCGGCTGGCCTCGGCCTCGGCGGCCATTGCTCTCTGGAGCTGAAGGGGCAGCTTGACGTCTTTGATCTCCACCCGCTCCACCTTGATGCCCCAGTCGTCCGTGGCGTCGTCCAGCGTGGCCTGAGGGGGCGAGAGGTCGGCGCGCTCTTATTAAAGCTTCGGGAGCCTCTGCTGAACACGTTGTTTATGTGTGATAAGAGAAGTTCAAAACTCTTTTCCCAAACTCTCGTGCTCTTTTACACGTGTCCAGCAGGTGGCGCGCCAGAGCGAATGATGAGGAGACCTTCTGACTGTGTGTGTGTGTGCGTATGTATGTGTGTGTGTATGTGTATAGGTGTATGTATGTATGTATGCATGCGGGTGTGTGTGTGCATGTGTGTCTGTTTGTTTGTTTGTATGTGTGTGTAGGTATGTGTGTGTAGGTATGTGTTTGTATGTATGTGTTTGCATGTGTATATGTTTGTTTGTTTGTATGTATGCATGTGTGTGTGTAGATATGCGTGTGTGTGTGTGTAGGTATGCATGTGTGTGTGTGTGTATGTATGTATGTATGTATGTATGTGTGTGTGTGTGTATATGTGTGTTTGTATATGTATGTATGTATGTATGCGTGTGTGCATGTGTGTGTTTGTATGTGTGTGTAGGTATGTGTGTGTAGGTATGTGTTTGCATGTGTATATGTTTGTTTGTTTGTATGTATGCATGTGTGTGTAGATATGCGTGTGTGTGTAGGTATGCATGTGTGCACGTGTGTGTATGTATGTATGTGTGTGTGTGCATGTGTTTCTATGTTTGTTTGTTTGTATGCATGTGTGTGTAAGTGTAAGTATGTGTTTGTGTGTATGTATGTGTATGTGTGTATGTATGCATGTGTGTGTGTCTATGTATGTGTGTGTGTTTGTATGTGTGTGAATGTGAGCATGTATGTGTGTGTGTGTGTATGTGTGTCTATGTTTGTTTGTATGTATGCATGTGTGTGTAGGTATACATGTGTGTGTGTATGTATGTATGTGTGTGTGCATGTGTTTCTATGTTTGTTTGTGTGTATGTGTATGTGTGTGTATGTGTGTATGTATGTGTGTGCGTGTGCATGTGTGTGTGTGTGTGTGTGTGTATGTGTGCATCAGCAATAAATATTAAATCAGTCACAGAAGCTCAACATAAACTGCAGTATATTGATTGGCCTCCAGGAGGCTGAAGCTCCTCTGAGTCTCAGCGTCTCCTCAGGAGAACTGGCTCTCCATAACATCACCTCACAGCTCCGGGACTTTGCATGGACTCTACTCACACCATCAATTTCAACCCCGGCGCTAGACGTGTTTTTGGAAGCATATTAGCACATATTAGCACATATTAGCACATATTAGCACATATTAGCACTAGTGCGCAGCATCGGCTCCCTCCGGCCGCCCCACCTGCATGTTGTGTGCGATCTCTTCGCGGTCGGACAGGATCTCCGCCAGGTTCTTGGTGCCCAGCACGTTCCTCAGGGTGGTCTGGGCCAGCAGTCGCGTGGCGGCGTCCGCGTTGGTGATGTTGGCCACGGCCAGGGTGGCGTTCTGGACCCGGTAGTACACCACGCCGTCCACGCTCACCGTCACCGAGTCTTTGGTCAAAACCTGCAGAGAGGAAATCGATCAATTAACTCAACGTGATTGGAAGCATGTGTGTGTGTGTGCGTGTGTGTGTGTACCTCCTGGGGGGGGATGTCGAAGGTGATGGTGCGCATGTCCACGTTGATGAAGCTGTCGGTGCACGGCAGGATGAAGAACAGCCCTGCGGGGGGAAAAAACCCACGAGGAGCGCAAACAGTTAGCGAACAAAGACTAAAGCCCCGGTAAACACAATAATGAGGCGGCGTCTTCGCAAATCTTTTAGAAAACACCGGGATGAACGGGATGCTGGCGCGGCGCCGCGGCGAGCGCTCTCCCCGTAAAGACCGCAGCTGTGCCGACAGCGAAAGGCAAAGCCGCCGAGAGCCGCGGCTTTCGCGGGAGGCGGTGTTTTCCGAGTCGCGAACGATCGAATTAGCGCATTAAACGGCGGCAGCGCCGCAAGAGTGGAGCAGCCGCGTGCGAGAGGTGTGTGTGTGTGTGTGTGTGTGTGTGTGTGTGTGTGCGATCATTTAGCGAACATTAATGCCCACGCCAGTAGGAGGGAAAAAAAGACGAGCGGGGCCTGCACTTCCTGTCAGGATGGTGTGTTTTTTTAAATGCGGGAAGATCAAAGCCATCTGCTCAGAAGAGAGAGGGGGGGGGGGGGGGGGCGGGAGACAACAACAGCAGTCTCGCCTCGTTTGCCGTTTTCCCGTCGTGACATTTGCAGCAGTCACAACAATTTCTTTGGTTCCCGTCAGACGAGAAATGAAGAAGAGGAAGAAGAGGAAGAAGAGGACAAGGCCTCTGTTGTTCTCAGGCGTAAACAACTTGTGGTGACGCAGCGGAGAAAGAATCCACGGATCCTGGAAAAGTCCCGTTAGCAACAAACATCTCTGTTCGTGGCAGAAGGGGGCGTGGCCACGAGAGGAAAAGTGTTTTATGAGAAACAATCCAAGGAAGACGGATTTTGAACTGAAGTAAATATGCAGGGAAACGCCCCGAGTCGTTGTAGCGTGAGGGCGAGCAGCGTTCCGGGGGTGGGGGAGTATTGAGGGCTGCCATTGGTTCCTCCGGCTCCTCAGGAACGTGAAGTTGGCTGGCGGAGAGCTATAATTACTCCACGCCGTTCCCCAGCCACTCTGAGGAGTCACATTTCAGCATTTTGAGGAGGACACTGCTTGTTTGTTTGTGTTTTTTTTTTTTAGATCCCGCAAAACATGAAATCAAAAACAGATGAAAAGACGGCGAGTTACGAGACGCACGCAGATTATTATCTGTAATTATTTATTTTTACTTGAGCAAATCCAACACCTCTCAAAACACACGTCTCATCCCCGACAATAGAAGGATTAAATCCCTCAGACCTTGAACATAAACATGGCTCTGTGGACTGGGGAGCCAATCGAAACCTGTGTATAACCTTGGAGGCGGAGCTTCTTCTTCTTGGCATTATTAGGCCGACATATTCTTCTCCACTTCTAATTCTGTACTTGTGATTTGTATTTGACTTGAGTCAGACCGCCCAGTAAATATTGAGTGAAAGGATCAATAGCAAACCCTACGATGTCATTACCATATTGATAAAAGGTCAACAATATCATGATATTTGATTTGGTGGGGTATTAAAAAAGATGAAAATACTGACCTGGGCCTTTGGCTCCTCCTCGCAGGATGCGCCCCAGGCGGAAGATAATGGCTCGCTCATACTCCTTCACGATCTGTGAAACGACACAAACACACACACACACACACACGGTGTATAAGTCTGGTCTTTCTCTTATTCAACAGAATACATGTCATTGGATATGCTAAAATGAAAAAAAGCCCCGGAACAAATCACTCAGGATACTTTTAACCCTCTTGTTACCTTTAGGGTCAATTTGACCCCAGTCTGTTTTTCACTGTGTCAAACATCTAAGAAATATCAACATTTTTATATATTTAAAGGGCTATTTAGCTAGTCAACAAACAAACATAAAGTATCTGACACTTAAACTTGCAAATCCAATATGGAGATGGGTAAGTAAGCAGCATGAGAAGGTTTAATTGCTGGAGTCACCAATTGACCCAGGGTAAAGCCGATGCTGTATTCTGAATTCTCCAAAGCTGAGGGTTAAGAAAGGTAAATGCTAAACAACGAGTCAAATAATGTTAAATAAATACACAATATAGCTTTGCTTGTAACAGGGTCAATAAATCCCGGAGCTGACCTTGATGCACATCCATATGGAGATGGGTAGAGTCAGCAGCATGAATCCAATCAAACGCGCATCCAACACCCAGCTGTTCTCATCCATGCTGTATTCTGAATTCTCCAAAGCTGAGGGGAAGAAGACAAATACAACCGTGGGAATACCTCAATATACACAGACTTGATCTCTTTATAACAGGATATTTGTTAGCAGCGTTCCAATCACTAATCAGAGCAGGTCATCCATCTCTAACTGAACCCTTTTTCAATCACTTCTTTTAATTTAGGTATTTGTTAGCAGCGTTTCACTAGGTCAGGTCAAAGGTCAGACACATGCACTGGATGAATGAGAGCCCTACCTTCAACATCGTGTACAGAGAGTGGACCTACAGACAAAGTAATAAGTCAGACTTACGGGAACGTTACAGGAGTTAAGCAGAGCTCAATTACGGACACAAATATCTGATAGCGCTTACTGCTTTTCAAAATAAAATTAAAGAAATGTCAATGTTTCTTAAATTAACTCTGTTATGTCACTTGTCTTTTAACTTTTAGTTTCTTTTAATTTACCTTGTGTGTTTTTTGTTTCACGTGGCTAAATAAATAAAATATACATGGTATTAAAATAATTGACATAAGTCAATCAATGAATCAATGATTGGTTGTTGCTGATGCTGCTGCTCGTCATCACGTGACGTCACTGACATAATCAATACTGATCACCACACCCAGTGCCTCCAGCTAACAGCTACTAGCCTAGCCATCTATAACGGAACGATATTATCAATAAACATAACGTTAAAAAAAGGGTTAAAAAATAAGCCAATGGCTGCGCAGCCGTTGACGTTATGCGTCATTATTTGTAAACACAGCATTGTGACGTAGATAGCGGACTGTTAGGTTAGCTAGTTAACGCTTAACGGTTCGAGCTAATGTCGGCTGCGTTTGATGTTTTCCGGCGTCACCTCGACAATAACGGACTCTAACGGACTCTAACGGACTCTAACGGTCACCGTCGCTTTGTTGTTGACGCTGAATGAACCGTTAAGAACCAACACCCCCCCCCCCCCTCCAAATAAATAGGCGCTTTAAGAAGCAAGCAAAGTGGTACCTGATTGGCGGTCATGCCTCCTGGATTTTTTCATGGCGACGTCTTCGTTGTCGGTATCCATTCCCCACCACAGATATGATCACACTGGGACCGCAGGACCTCGCGTGTACCGACGGGGAGCGACTGACCGTGTGCCTGCGAGCTGCTGCTGCGGAAGGCGCTGCTGCCCTTCGTTCTTGATTGAACCCTTTAGGTTGACTTGTAGGCGCCGGGACGCGGACAGGGGAGGGGGCACACGGAAGTGGACGCGTCTCAGCCTTCAAAATAATGGTTCAATATATGATATGATATGATATTTCTGGGGACATTTCAAAAATCACAGCAGCAGTGCAAATCAGAGCATCAATGAAAATAAATATAAAACACAAAACTAAATACTAAAAACTAAATATTAATACTAATACTAACTAGAATGGGCTCTCTTCGCATATCACAATATTGGGCATTGAATTATGAACATGTTGGCATTAGTTGCCAATTGGTAAAAAGAAGATTTTGACCTTTTCATGACCTTGACCCTGACCTTTGACCGTTAAACCGATCGATCACAAAATCTGATCAAATGGTCCCCGGATAATAACCAATCATCCCACCAAATCCCATGCGATTTGGTTTAATACCTTTTGAGTTATGCGAGTAACACGCATACAAATAAATAAATACACGGCGAACAAAACATAAAAATACAGGGGAAAATAAAGCAGTAAAGTGCTGAGTAAAGTGCCGAGTTTGCCAGGATCTCCAGTGATCTCCTGCAGTTTGTTGTGCAGCCTGACAGCAGCTGAAGGAAGGACTTGTGGTTCCTCTACCTCAGACACAGTACCTCTATTCATACACATAATAAAATACTACATTTCATAAAAGTCCCAATTCACCAACTTAAGGGGACCAGTTAACGGTTTTAGTTTGTGTTTATAACTACATTCAAAAGTGATTTCAAGCTGCACAAGTTAACTTGTAAACACGCGGTGGGCACTGACTCACGGTTCTGGGGTTGGGTGTCAGGCGCCTCAGGGGTCCGATACATAAAGCTTCCCTCACATGCCATCGGTGGCCCACCCTATTCTCTGTGGCAGCTGGGCTCTAAATGCGCCGCACTGGCTAATCCAAGACGGCTATCTATAGGCCGCTGTGGGGAAGGAGTTCACGGCTGAAAGCGGCTCCCCGTTAATCGTAATAATAATAATAAACATTCAAGATGTTTATTGTCACTCCAGATACACAAGATGCATCGTGGGAAACGCTGTCCATGAGTGCAAACAGATTGCAGGTGAGGAACTTGTTTGGTTTGATACGTGACTTGTGGTAAGTTAATAAAAACATCTACGGTGGCTACATAACAAATGGTGGAGAATAATAATAAAGATGACGGTATTTTAAGACCACCAGACATACGGCGTGTCATGTTGGTGGATAAAGAAAAGCAAACACACTGTGCTTTAAAACAAATAACCTTATGAGCAACACAATGAGCACCTTAGTGACAATGGGCATGTCATTTAATAGTGGTATGTTTATTTGTTTATTTGTTTATCTATTGGATCCCCATTAGCTGACGCCTTAATGACCGTTAATCTTCCTCCACAGAAAGGACAAAATACAATACATACAAAAACATACAAAACATATCGTGAAACAAACAGTTAAAAATAGTACAACAAAGTAAGAAATAGTGCAGTCAGATGCACAGTACAGTTGAAGGTCTATATATGTTATGCAATTCAACTTAATTCATACAAATAAAAATGAAAATAAAAATCAGATGACTGAAAAGCAATAGAATACGTCCAGTGGTGAATGTTCTTAGGTGCGCCTTTAATTGTCTTTTGAATACAAAATTATTACTTATGTGTTTGTTGTTGGCATTCAACCTGAAATTTCTATGCATATTCATCATATTTATTTGACATAATAAGTCAATATCGCGTTTATTATAAACACATTATTGTTGTTATTTTGATTTCAGGGTCCTTTTTTAATTTATTTTAACTCGATAATCAGTTGCAAATGAGGTTGAATAATTTGGGATGGAAATCCAACTCTAGCGACCACTGGTGTCAGTGTAGTGCTGCATGTGACTGCATGAGGGGGGTCCCTCTCTAGCTGCCTGTAGGCGTGTCTGCAGGGCAAAGCACCACCCACGAACACACAAGTCGGGCCTTTTGTAGCGTGCTGCTGGAACCCCGCCAGCTGGTTGATTCTCTGTTTATTCAGTTGATCCTCAAGTGGTGTGGTTCTTCAGTCCACTTTGTATTGATTTCTTCAGTTTACATTATTTTCCAGTGTAGCTGACACGAGCTGCCCGAATTTACAATTAATTATTAGCCTGCTGCACATTTTTGGAGAACTGCGTTTTTTTCCGAAAGCTAAATAAACAGCTCACTGTAGTGTAAAGCCCCGTAGATATCCTCACAGCACACGCATATATTATTATAAGAATAATAGTAAATTATAATAATAGTAATTTCTGGATGTATACTTGTGTGATGTAATGACTGTATTTACTCTGTAGAGTGATGCAGCTGTGTCTGCACACAGATGTACCGCATATATGTGTGTTTAGGTACATATGTAGACGTCTGGCTCGGTGAAAGGAGGTGACCTCTTTTTATCTATTTTGTATTTATTTATTTCCCTATTATCTAGGTGGATGTACCAGTGGGAGGGTGGGTTTGTTATCTTTTTGTATATGTCAACAAAAAGATGATAAACAATGGAAATATCAGTTAAAGTCCATATTTACTGTGTTATGTACATGTCAATATTTCAAAATAAGAGAAAATAGAAAAAAAGAATAATAAAATATTATAATCACACACGATAACATTGTAGATTTTGGTGTGTGTATTTGGGAATTGCTTCAGTGGTCCTTTTTACTTCTTTTTGTCAACAAAAATATGATAAACAAAGGAAATATCAGTTAAAGTCCATATTTACTGTATTGTGTACCTGTCAATATTTCAAAATAAAATACATTTTAAAAGAATAATAGTGAAGCCATCAGCATTAAATCTTAAAATCACACACGATAACATCATATAGATTTTGGTGTGTGTATTTGGGAATTGCTTCAGTGGCCTTTTTTACTTATTTTTGTCAACAAAAAGATGATAAACAAAGGAAATATCAGTTAAAGTCCATATTTACTGTGTTATGTACCTGTCAATATTTCAGAATAAGAGAAAATACATTAAAAAAATTGCTTCAGTGGCCTTTTTTACTCCTTTTATTTTGCCCGATCCATATCCTTAAGCCTCATTTGGGCGACTCTTCCAGCGGCCGCCCCGTCCGTGGAGTTCAGGTGGCGGCCTGCGAAGGAAAGCCCAGGCAATTCCAGCAAGTGTGATTATCCTGGGATGGAAGTGAAGTGGCGGCGGCTGCTTGTGCATGTTGGAGCGGCCACCGCTCCATCCCATCTAATCCTCTTTTAATTAGGGTGAGAGAAAATGCAGGACCCCATCCTCGGATTAGTCACAGAGCATTGACAAAGCACCAGGCTGGGACCGGTGCACAGGTCTGGTGGCCAGTGAGGCCAGTTAGACGCCGGGAAAGACCCCGTCAGGCGAGAACAAATGGACCCTCATTTCCCAGCGGCTAACCTGGCCTCCCCACGCTTCCACCAACCGACGTGTCTCTTTGGTCTCTGGTGAACTGGGAGGATAAGTTACAGCGTATGATTTGCTCCCCCCCCCCCCCTCTCCCCCCCCTCCCACCCCCCCTAGTTTCACTCTCACGTGATAGGCCACTGTATCTGCTCCCTATTATCCACCCTTTTTGCTAATCCTACAGGGTACTTTGCCCTCCTCGTTATCTCGTCCCCATCACCTAACTGGCTCTCTTCATGCTCTACCCGTCCGTGTCTCTCTCCCATCCCTCCTTCTTTTTCCTGGTCAATAATGGAGGCTCAGCCTCATGCTGATGAGGATTTGAGGTGAACAAAAGAATCGGTTAACAGCCAAAGAGTCGGCGCCGCCCACTCAGATCTCTGAACGTGTACGGATCGGGGCTTACGCAAAGCCACTTTGAGGTTTCACCATACAGAGAAAGTCACGCGATCCACACAGATTACAATTATTATAACTCTACATGCAAAAATAAATAAAAATCAATGCAATGTAAATGATGCGTTTTAGGGTAATAGTAAAAAAAAAATGTAAATCCCAAATGCAAATGAGTTTTTGCCACTGGAGACACACAACTGGAAATATGTTTGATTTAACACATTTTAAAGAACAATATAAAGGCCCTAGTTTAAAAAGTGATGGGTTAAGTGACCACTGGGGGTCACTGGGGTGGTTCCAGTGAGTTCCTGGTTTATAGTGAGACTATCAACACACTCCAGCAGAGGGGTCATTGTTCTGGGTTTTCCATTTAACTGGTTACCACCGCAGTAATACATGGACCATTATGTATTTGGGTATCAAATGATATTGATAAACAAATGGCGTCAGATATAATCTCTGCAGACGTGAACGTTTTTGTGGATTGTATATCGTGACAAGATGGTAGTTGACGTTTGAATTCATAATTTCTCCCATGAATAGCGACTGTCCAAGACAATCCGCATAAAGTACATCACCTTGTCCCCGGATGTTTATTCACCCTGCACAGCCACAAGTTGATATTCTGAATGTTTGAATGCGGTATATGCAGTATACATGTATACATATATATAAATGAATATATACACACAACCGCTGAAAAGTTTGGGGTCCCCCAGAGGATGAAAACCCCCACTTTTATTTAACTAATTAATTGCAAAATGAATATAAAATATAGTCAAGACATTGAAAAGGTTTGAAATAATAATACTAATGTTGTTCTTCAAACTTGTGGCTCAAACAAAGGCCAGTTTTATAGCTTCTCTCACCAGCATAACTGTTTTCAGCTGCGCTCACATAAAATGTTTTTTTATGCATATATAATTTATATATGTATGTATTTATATATACATATATTTATATATATATATATAAACATATATATATATATATATTTATATGTATATATATATATATATATATATATATGTATTTATATATACACATAAATATGTATATATAGGTATATATACATATTTATTTATATATTTATATTTACATATATATGCATATATATATATATATATATATATATATATATATATATATATATACAGTATAAAAGTTGTGCAATTATGACCTTTTGGATAAAACGTTAAACGCGTGAAAATGACGGAATAAAGCCTGCGACACAATTTAAAGAATCTGTCAAAACTCAAAATACAAGTGGGGGAATGTCGACTGGCGGTTGGAGCGCTGGACGGGAGCCAACCGGGCTTCACAGGCGCCGTTTGGCACGTGTGACGGACGCCGTCACGGTTTCACCGTTGACGGGGACAGACGTGTTGACTGACGCCTTCAGGACCGGACGTATTCTTATTAACATTAAATGAAAAAACGGTACAAAACTTTATTTTTTCAGATATCAGATGATGACAAACAAATGACTTGGTAGTATTTCATGAAGGAAGGTTTCTGATAGTGGGGAACTGTAAGAAGAATGATAGCGTCCCATATATCAGTTATACTATGGTAACAGTTATTTAGAGATAATATTATACTTACACCAGGTATATAACATTATCAGAATCAGCTTTATTGGCCACATACGTGTCATTTGACTCTTGTTAAACACACATTCACCGCGTACATACATGTCATTTACAATATAACAGGATAAATATTAAAAAAGACAGCGAATAGCAACATATGTGTACATTATAAAAACAACAACAGTGACAGTGAATTGGGGGATATTAGTGCAGACGGGTGTGTCTAAAGTGTCCAATCGTCTGCACACACACGTCAAAACCTGAGATCTATAGAAAATTCTACAAAAAAAAACAAAATTGGTGGCAGACATTAATTCTGCAGATGAGTGCATCATAGGCCAATATGGATGCTCACGGATTTGTATATGCCTGTTAGGATTATTATGTAGACGGAAGGCCTGGTGTTGAGGTGTGTGTGTGTGTGTGTGTGTGTGTGTGTGTGTGTGTGTGTGTGTGTGTGTGTGTGTGGTGAGCGCCCACCCTGCCTCTGAGCCGTAACACTGGGTGGCAGTGTGTCCCTCCAAACCGGAGTCGTTCACCTCCAGCTGAGGAGGCGGTGAGGGTCGAGTCTCTGAGGCGACCTCAGTCCCAAGATTATTAATAGATTAATCCTGATAAAAAAAGAGACTTTACCACTGGCTAAATCACTGGGAATTATGACATTTACTTTGATAAATCAGATAGGAATTATGCATCGACACACTGTGAACCTTCCATCTAGATGGGCAAGAAATACAAAGATTTATAATAAATAAAGAGATATGCATTCAAAATAAATAAATAACCATGCTGGATATATATGAACAGCATTTAATGTCAGTCACTATCATCATTTCTTTGCTTTTATCTATCGAAAAAGACAGAAAAAAATATATATTTTGTCATATTTGTACTCATTCTGTATATAATATAGATTTTACTTTTGTAAAGCTACAATAGAATCTTGTCGTAAAGACTTGATGCCAAACAGATTATTTTGTGGTTTGACTTTTCCAAATCTTTCTCCTTGAAACTTGCACTTTATATATTTCTAATCTTTATATAAAACCCTCCCCAAAAAATCAGTTTTAACTCATTTTGTCTGCATCAACCACTACATGTACATATCTGACCTTAAATCTAATCAGACATTGTGTCAGTGGTTACTTTCATTTTCATTTGTTTTTACAGCAGCAGCATAAAAACAGTAAATATGTCCACACAACATTTTTATAGGTGTCACATCCAATAATTCCCAATCCAGCTGTCGTGTTTCCACATGTTCATGTTTTATAATCCAGTCTCAGAAGAGGCCTGAGGGATTTATGAAGGAGCAAGTAGGGTCAATCATAAAATCACACTATATATATATATTTATATCCGAGAAATCAAATGCAATGTGAAAAGATCTTAAAAATTTGCATTATTATATATAAAAACCAGAAAAAGAAGTCTTGCAACAACGCGCGACTAAGCTTTTTTTCCCACGTCTGATTTGACTCGCAAAAAAGTTGCCGGTGAAGATTGAGGTCGCGGAGGTCGTCGCACGAAAAAAAAAAAAAAGACAAGCTGAGAACTTGTAAATCCCGTCAATCTGTTTTCAAATTACCGCGGTAACAGCATGCGAGGTGTTGTTGCCGTGTCTTATGGTAATGCGGCGCCTTGGTCTGCGCGCCGCCTGTTTGTTCGCGGGTTCTTCGCGTTTTCTGGCATTCTGCTCCACTTCTCCCACCCAAATGAGTTCTCCCCTCTCGAAACTTACGAGGCGCCCGCACAGCTGTTCTCCCCTGAGCCCGGCGTACGGAAAACAGTAAAAAAAAAAAAGGGGGATGTATATGGAGAAAAATGCACAGACCGCCTGGAATATAATGCGCTTGATACCCGGAGAGAGATGAAGAGAGGAGGAGGCCCGGCCCGGGTGGGTTCCTCTCCCTCTCTCTCTCTCTCTCTCTCTCTCTCTCTCTCCCTCCCTCCCTCTCTCTCTCCTGCAGCATTCGTTTGACTGCGGAGGCTTGGATGGCAGCCTGAGCAAACATTTACTCGCCGGCGCTCAATCCGCGGATCACATTACAAAGATTGATTGTTCGCTTGCCTCTCACCCTGCGCTGTTTCATCGGGCCGCCCGGAAACCAAAGGGGACTCCTGGAAGAGGAGAAGGGAAGGGGGGGGGGGGGGGGGGTTATGCACGAGAATAAGTGAACGCGTGTGTGCATGCACCCCCCCCCCCTCAGATTGTTCATCGTGTTATTGGAGATGAGGTGAAAATGCTGAGTGCCATGCTGGGTGGAGAGAGAGAAGAAGAAGAAGAAGAAGAAGAAGAAGAAGAAGAAGAAGAAGAAGAAGAAGAAGAAGAAGAAGAAGAAGAAGAAGAAGAAGAAGAAGAAGAAGAAGAAGAAGACACCACACACACACAAATCAAAAATGATTGTCGCAGTTGAAAGAGTCGTTCCCCCTTCTTCCTCCCTCACATCGCCGTGTAAATCAGCCCGAGCCGCCGTGTGAACTACGCGGGGCAATTAATCCGCGACACACACACAAACACACACACACACACACACACACATCCTCACTATCGCCGCCACGGCCTCGTAATTGCAAAGTTCACACAAAAAAAGTGAAATTAAACAAGGGGGAACAAAGGGGGGAGGGGGGGAGGGGGGGAGGGGGGGGGGGACGCTCTCTTTGGAGAATTTGTTGTTCCAAGTAAAGCGGCGGGGTTTGAATTCGCGGCCGTTGCCAAACCGCGGCTCACGATCGTCACTTCCAGCTCGATTGCGATCGGTAAACATTGACTCGGTGGCGTCGCTCGGCGCCGAGCTGAGGAAACAATTGTTCAGGAGGCAGAGCGAGAACTCGTGCCGAAACAATCCCCGGGCCCTCGGCACTGAACTGAGAGTCACCGGCGTGACTCTCAGTTCGAGGTGACCCCGACCTTTGACCTCCGGTCGTTTTCTTTCCGGCCGACAGTAGATATAAATGTGTGACAAACTAAAACGACAGACTAAAACAGAAAATATGTACGCTCCGCGCCGCGCGTGCTCTGGTCAACGGAGACGCGCGAAAGTGGGTAAAAAGTACGCAAAAAATAAAGAGAGAGAGAGAGAGAGAGAGAGATAAGCATTAGTGTGTGTTGGATGTGTCGTAACTTAACTTTGAGGCCGGGAGCTCTGACCTCTAGGGGTCGAGGGGTCGAGGGGTCAGCACTCGGGGCTTTTCCTCCTCAGCTCACCTGCTTCCAAAATAACCAAACAGAGACGGAGCAGCAACAGATTACCCCCCCCCCCCCCCTCCTGCCAACCTCTTTCCCCCCATTTCCCCCCGGTGTCTTCCTCCCATCATCATTTTCATCCTCCTCTCCTCCCTCTCCCTCTCCCTCTCCCTCGCTCGCCCCCTCACATCGTTAGCATTTAGATAGTTGAGAGCAGAGGAGCTTGGGTAATAGGCTTTTCCCTATCCCTCCATTCCCCACTCTCTCTCTCTCTCTCTCTCTCTCTCTCTCCCATCTTGTTCAAATCAGCTGAAGTAAGAGGGATTAAATCAAAAGAACAACAGTGATGATGAGAGCGACAGCGAGGGGGGGGGGGGGGCGCATAACGCTTGATCGGCTGTGAGCTCATTAACCCGCGCCTCCGAAGAATTGATGTTAGAAGGTGATTGGAGATTATCACATTTAGGGGATACTTCATCCCCTTATCTCACTCAGCCCCCCCCCCCCTCACCCCCCCTCGCCTTCACTTGATTCTCATCCAGGTCAGCTGTCCCCCCCCCACCTCCCCGGTTTCGATTTCCCCACGCGCGGCAGGTGTGTGTGTGTGTGTGTGTGTGTGTGTGTGTGTGTGTGTGTGTGTGTGTGTGTGTGTGTGGGGGGGGGGGATACCATCATCAGCTCCTGTGTCTCTTTGCTTGATCTCCTAATTCTGCTTCATTTAAACTTCATCAACTTGTTCCACTGGACCGGAAGCCCAGAAGAATGAGGACAGCTTACGTGGAAACAGCTTTTTCTCCCCCCCCCCTCCCCTGTTCCCCTTTTGTTGTTCAATCTGATATGATATCCCCAAAGCTACACCCACAACCACACACACACACACACACACACACACACACACACACACACACTGCAAACAAATATCCATCCTCACTGAGCATCATTTTGTCAATAAAGTGGTAAAAGTTGTGTTTTCTGTCAACTTGTTTCAAAGTATTTGTGCGTGTGTGTGTGTGTGTGTGTGTGTGTGTGTGTGTGTCGACACTGAAACACACACTGAATTAATGAACGCGACGTTCAATTATCACGATATTAACGGGGAACTTCAACCGTATTATTCACACGGAGAGAGAGAAGAGAAGAGAGCGTCTCGTGGAATGATACTCTCCAGTTGCATTATGGGATACACCGGTTGCATTATGGGATATCCATGTTTCGGGAGCGTTGATCCATCCTCGGGACTAACGGAAGCCGGTTGTGGTTATTTATTTGGCGGCGGTGGATCTCTCCTCCCCGCCGTGAGGCTTTGATGCTCTCCTCTGTTCGACGTGGTAAATTGAGTGTTTTGGGGTTTTTGAGCCTTTGGGCGAGACTTTTGAGGGAGTCACCTTGGGCTGAGGGAACGAGTGGAAACACCCGTTAGCTGCAGCCTGAGTTCATTAAAACATTTTTTAAGTAAAGTACTTGGGAAGACATTCATAATTCTTTCTTTTTTTTAATTGAATTGAAATATATTTTATTAATCCCCAAGGGGAAATTTGTTGGCAACAGTAGCAGCACCGATAAAACACAATAAAATATAAATATAAGAAAGAAAGAAAGTGACTGTGCATAAAGTAAAGTGTGCAAAGTGAAATATAAAATAAAATAAAATATATATGTATATATACACAACATATATGTAATACAGCACTGTAAAATTAAATAACATATATATATCTATATATATATATAGATATATATAGATAGTGTGCAAAGGAACGTAACATCAATTTGGACAGAAAACTGAAAGAGTAACAGAAAAAGGTTGTATTTAAGCAAAAAAACACATTATTTTTTCTCCCTTTAAGGTCTGAGGACTCATTCGTTCAAAACCCGTCTGGATTCTAATATTTAAGCAAATAGTTATGCAAGTTGTGCAATTAGAACCGACGCACGATGGCCATAAGTACACAAATAGGACCAAAAATATCGAAATAAAGCAGGATTTCATTCTACGGACTAGAGAAAATAGTTTTTCCCCACCGCTGCAGCCCACAAGACTCATCCACGCACGCAGATTGAGAGAAGTCACTAATCCCGCTCGCCCTGGACGCCGTGCACCCCCCCCTCCCCCCTCCCTCCTCCCGTCACACTGGGAAATTTAGCATGCCCCCTCGGCTGAGGCAGAAAATGAGATTACTGTATTTAAATGACTATGGTAATGTGGAGCATGCTGCCGGGCCCCTGTAGGATAAGGGATTTCTCCTGTGCTCATTGTGAGCAGTTTTGCAAAGTGCCATCGTCCTGCACCGGGCTCACAATGGGGATGTCATTTAAAAGACATTTCTCTTTCTCCCCTTGCTCCCTCGCTCCCTCACCCCCCCCCTCCTCTTTTATGCCCCTCTGTTCCCTGTCAGCCCCATGTACCAGTCCCCAGGAGGGCCACTCTCACAGCGTGTGTGTGTGTGTGTGTGTGTGTGTGTGTGTGTGTGTGTGTGTGTGTCAACCTTCGCCAACCCACCGGTCCAGACGCAAGGTGGATTCTTCATTCAAAGCCGCTCTGCAGTGATTGGTCACGCTCGGTCTGTCGAGAAGACGTAATCCAACCTGCGTGTTCGTAATGAAGGGTTCTCTCCGAGGAGCGGCTCCACGCCACCATGTGACCATGTGACCACGTGACCATTTGACCATGTGACCATGTGACCATGTGACCACGTGACCATTTGACCATGTGACCACGTGACCATGTGACCATGTGATCCTTTGATCATGTGATCATTTGATCCTTTGATCATGTGACCATGTGACCATGTGACCACGGGACCATGTGACCACGTGACCACGGGACCATGTGATCCTTTGATCATGTGATCATTTGATCCTTTGATCATGTGACCATGTGACCACGCCACCATGTGACCATGTGACCATGCCACCATGTGACCATGTGACCACGCCACCATGTGACCATGTGACCATGCCACCATGTGACCATGTGACCACGCCACCATGTGACCATGTGACCATGCCACCATGTGACCAGGTGACCAGGTGACCATGTGACCAGGTGAAGGAAAGGACTTAAAGTGACAGTAAGGAAAGGACTTCAGGTTACGGTAAGGAAACTTGGCTATGGTAAGGAAAGGACTTTGTTATGGTGAGGAAAGGACGTGGGTAGTGGTGAAAAGAACTCAACTTTCCCCTGTCTGTAGGAAACAGGAAGTAAACAGGAAGTGAACAGGAAGTGAATATATATATAGATTTGACCTGTCAAACGGCCCGTGTCTCCTCCCTCCGCCGCCGGGCCTCTTTTACAACGTCGAACTACGACCTCCTCGTCTCCTCGTCTCCTCGTCTCCTCGTCCCCTCAGACGATAGCGATAGAGGGAACGTGGCGCTCGTGACTCCTGAAGCACTTCCTGTCTGCGGCGCCAAGCTCACATTTGAAATTCCGTCCCGTGTGGACGAGCTGCACCGGGGGAGGAAGCTGTTCACAAAGAAGAAGAAGAAAAGAGACAGAGACACGGAGGAGGAGGGAGGGAGGATGGAGGGAGGGAGGATGGAGGGAGGGAGGATGGAGGGAGGGCTGCAGAGAGACGGAGTCAAGGCAGGAAGAGCAATGTGCTCGGGGGGGACGGCGGGACGCCGACCGCGAGCTGTAATGTCGCTGTTGCTTTACCTCCGCGTCACAGAGCACTTCATCATATGTGGGTCCCCCCCCCCCATCCCCCCCATCCCATGTTCCTCTCCGCCTCGCAGGACCCCCGCCGCCGCCGCACACCTGATCTATTGGTTTTCGGCGGCGCGCGAGGCGATAAATCACGGGAACGGGGGCCGGCGATGATTAGGTTGCGGGGGTGCGGAGCGAGAGGAGAGGGGATGGATGCATGTGGAGGAGGAAGAGGAGGAGGAGGAGGAGGGGGGTGAAGGTGGGGCCCAGCAGAGCCCCTGTGTACAGCGAGACAGGTTACTGATGGTGTTTGTTGTACCTGTGCGGGGGGTCTCCTGGGCGTTACATAAAGGAGCGATGGGTCTTCCAGGAACCATAAACTGAGCCTGAAGCACCGGACCGGGAGATATACGGACAACTGCTTATTCTGGCCAAGCCCATTATACTAGCTCCTGAGACGAAGAGGAGGAGGAGGAGGAGGAGGAGGAGGAGGAGGAGGAGGAGGAGGAGGAGGAGGAGGGATGGGGAGGGAGATGCAGAGCGGGGAGCCCATGGGAGCGGGGGGGAATGTAGATTAATACGTTGCATATTTCAGCACAATTAAAACTTCATTTGTCTAAATATGTCGACTTATTTAAGCCTTTAGGGCGCAGGATTCATATTTAAAAATGTTTAAAGGGATAAACTGAGAGAGATTGACCAGAAGAAGAAGGAGGAGGAGGAGAAGAAGAATAGGAAGGAGGAGGTGGAGGAAGAAGAAAAAGAAGAAGAAGAAGAAGAAGAAGAAGAAGAAGGAAGGAGGAGGAGGAAGAAGAAGGAAGTAGGAGAAAGAAGAAGAAAAAGAAGGAATGAGGAAGAAGGAAGTAGGAGGAAGAAGAAGAAGAAAAAGAAGGATTGAGGAAGAAGGAGGAGGAAGAAGAAGAAGAAGGAAGGAAGGAAAAAAGAAGAAGAAGAAGAAGAAGAAGAAGAAGAAGAAGAAGAAGAAGAAGAAGAAGAAGAAGAAGAAGAAGAAGAAGAAAGAAGGAGGAGGAAGGCGGAGGAAGAAGGAAAGAGGAGGAGGAGGAAGAAGAAGGAGGATGAAGAAGGAAGGAGGAGGAGAAAGAAGAAGAAGAAGAGGAAGGAGGAGGAGGAAGAACAAGAACAAGAACAAGAAGAACAATAAGAAGAAAAAAGAAGAAGAAGGACGAGAAGAAGAAGAAGAAGAAGAAGAAGAAGAAGAAGAAGAAGAAGAAGAAGAAGAAGAAGAAGAAGAAGAAGAAGAAGAAGAAGAAGAAGAAGAAGAAGAAGAAGAAGAAGAAGAAGAAGGTCTTCAGGTGTGCAGTCTTTTTTATTTTTTCTTGCGACATTTAAAAAACAAAAAATAAAGATGGATACATAGTTTCCCCTTATTTTGTTCCAAATCCTGGAAATTGAGCTTCCTGTCAATTATTGATCCCCCCCCCCCCCCCCCCCCCACAACCGAACTCGTATTATACGTAAACACCGAGGAGGAGGATGTCGAGGAGATTCTCCGGGAACGGGAGCAAAACTTTCCCGTCTCTCTTCTCGTTCCTCATTTGACGGAGCGTTGCCAGTCAGGCGCCCTTTAGCCTGTCAGGGAACAAATCCCCCAGCATGCACCTGCACACGCGCCGCGTCGGGGGGGGGAACACACAAACACCAGCAGAGATGATAATGAACACGCCTGTGTGTGCGTGTGCGTGTGTGTGTGTGTGTGGCTGAGAGCGGGATGTGCCACAACAAGCCCCCCCCCCCCCCCCCCCTCACACATTGTACAACTCCCTTTTACCGCTCGCCCGTTTAATGGCTGCTCTGCGTTACTGTATGTTTCATCAGCGGCGGCGGCGTGGGGGGGGGGGGGGGGGCAGGTGGGAGGGGCCTCTGGAGGCTTTGTTTGCTTTAGTTTACACGCTCGCTCGTTGTTTGTTGCGTGTCGACGCGCCAGCTCTCCGCCGCCTCAGCCTCGCCATCATCGAGGCTGACAGCTCCGGCGGCGGCGGCGGCCATGTTTTTAAACGTGGTGGGGGGGGAATTAAAAGATGGAGATGTGGTGGGGAGAGAGAAGAGAAAAGAAAGAAGCATCCAGTTTTTTTTTAAGGATCACACGGTTTGAGGTCAGAGGTTTTCGGGGTGCGGCGGCGGCTAATGTGGGCGATTCTCTTCTTCTTGGGTGCGGAGGAGGAGGAGAGGGGGGGGGGGGAGAGGGGGGGGGGCAGGATTACAGAGATGATCCCGCCATTCATCCCAGCTCTACACAGAGCCCCGTCTTCCCTCCCCAAACCCCTGCTAATTCCCTTTTGATGAGGCGTGCTAAATAAATCCTATTTCCACGCCTTTATTCCCAAACCGACTCCCGCAGCGACGGATCACGGGACGCACGCTTTTTTTTCTTCTTCTTCTTCTTCTTTTTTTTCCGGGGGGCTTCTGCCCGGCCGTTTGGGACGACCCCCCCCCCCCCCCAATGTATCTCCCCGTCCGCATGGCAGCCCGCTCCGTCCGCTCGGCCTCATTATGTGCTCTCACCCCACAACACATGCCCAGTGGCCCACACACACACACACACACACACACACACACAGCAGCAGCAGACTGACACATTTACACATGTAGTTTCACACAAATGCGCCATGATGGAATCTTTGTGCAATTGCGAGGACAAATGCCGGACACCATGTCATGTACTTCAAAATTTGCGGTTGGAGTGTGAGAGGATACTCCAGGTGACTGTGTGTGTGTGTGTGTGTGAGAGTGTGTGTGTGTGTGTGCGTGTGTGTGTGTGTGAGCCCCGGCGCTCCGGCGATGACGCTAACAAGCTCCTCCACCTTCTCCGGCTCCGTCTACACCGGGGCCCGCGGTTATTAATGGGGACCAGCTGGGAGCGGTGAAGGTACACGCGCCGCCAGACAAAGGCCCATATATAATCATAAAGTCATAACAAACGACCTGATGTAAATGAGGGGGGGGAGAGAGAGAGAGAGAGAGAGAGAGAGAGAGAGAGAGAGAGAATATATAGGCCCGCGGATGCAGTAAATAAAAGAATCAAGGTGTCATCCGCCGGCGCCCTCTTCGGCTGGCCGGCGAAGACCCGCCTCTCTCGCTGACCTCTGACCCCCTCGTGGACTTCCGGGTCGGGTCAGTCGGCCCGAGACAAACGGCACCAGGCAAAAACGACAGACGCCTCTAGCGTGGTCCTCGCGGCGCCCGGCCTACATATTACATCACATGACGTGCATTTCAACCTAGAGTACAAACTAAGAACAACAAGAATACAGAAAGTAACATTTCCTCAACATAGTAGAACTACAAAAGTACCACAATAAGAGATATTTAAGAGCCACTGAAGTGATAATCTGTGTTTTAATCCAGATGTAGTCGGAAAAGGTGCGTTTTCAGTGTCCGGCGGAAGTTGTAGAGACTTCCTGCCGTCCTGATGTCAGAAAGTCTCGACTTTACTCTCCATATGGAATCATTTCTTTACACATATATGTTTTATTCTTGATGAAAATGGATGATTGCGACGCTACGCCGGCGTGGCGAGAGCCCCGCACCCGGCGTGCCGGAGCGGGAGGCGGCTTACCCAGACACATGCTTCCAATTAGCCGGGCTTCTTCATGTAAATGCTTCATCAATTATCCCCCCCCGCCCCGGGATTAGGTGCTCATAAAGAGAGTTAGCATCTCAATAAACAGCAAAGGTTGTGTACCGGAGAGCAAATTAGAGGGAGGGGGAGGGGAGGGGGGGGGGGGGTATATCTGGCAGTTAAATCTGAACAGATATGCACCTATATATATATATATATTTATTTTATTTTTTAACTATAGGAGACTGAGCTCCATCAGTAAAATGTGAAAAGGTGCCATGTTACAGATAAAGTGTGTACCCCGACGTCCCGACTCTTGTTATTGTGTCCGGCCAAATGTTTTTTACCCATTACGATTTCAACTTTTATTAACGTTAACAACTAAAAACGCAAGAAACGAGCGTCCCTTCAATTTCGCCAAATATAAATCAACGTCAAACGGGCGGAGAGTCCTGCTGCTGATGAGAATCACGTGAGCTCCACGAAATAATGAAATAGCGATTATCATAAATATTCAGGAAATAATCCAGTATGCCAAATTGATGACAATAGAAGAAGAATTAAATAATAATGAAGAAGAAGCATTCTTATTATTGTAATTTATTAAGGCGAGCAGCAGGCACACATAAGCCTACATTACATAATTGAATGCGTGAATAAATATCATTTTTTGCAATATTTTATATAATATCGGGCTCAATTTCAACAAAAAGCTCAGAAATTATAGAAAGTAAGTGTCTCCATTAATTTATATATTTACTTATATTTATTACATTATACACATTGCATGTGTTCTGTGTATTCAGTTGTTTTTGTATTGATTAATAATATTTGTAAATGAATATATTCATTATTTACAAGATCTTTTTAACTATTGAATGGAGTACATAATAACAAATATAATATTATTATTATGGTCATAATGTAACACAGAAGTATTTGACCCACGTGTTCTTATGTTATCAGATTTTTGAATTCGGGGGGCCTCAAATTCCAAATAATTGCCTTATTGATTAACGTGCCTTATTGATTAATCTTATTGATCAGCTGTGTTTAGTCTATCAAATCATCTTGAAATGAGGTAAAACCCACAATATGATGGTTGCAGGTCCGTCTTTCAATCAGGGGGTTGACGGTTCGACCCCCGCTTGTCAACGTGCCCTTGAGCAAGACTCTTAACCCCGAGTTGCTCCTAGCTGTGTCTTCAGGGTTTGAATGAAACGTGATTGTGAGTAGAAGCTGAATGACAAGATATTCAATTTCCACTGATATGATTACAAATATAAAGAGATAGAGACTCTGTCTCATTGTACCACGGATGCTTGATGTGTATGTTGAGTATCATCCTGATGGATCCAACGCTCGCCGTGTGAAAACCACGACTTCCCCCCCAAACGCAACCGAGCGTCTGCGAAGTACGTGACGGGATCATTCCATAAAGCAGACGGATAAGAGGCGAATTAGGACGCTTTTGTGGGTTTTCTGTGCAAAAAGGTGTCGGGGGGGGGGGCGAGCGAGGCCTTTTTAACCAAAAAAAAAAAAGAAGAAATAATTCTACCCGGCTAACGTAAAGCGTCTGTAAACACGGATCACAAAGGGCCTTAACGCACTAAACCTCGGGGGGGGGGGGGGGGGGGGGGGGGGCAACACCGCCCACACAATAGACTGTCATATTGAATTGGCCCAGAGCTGTGGGAGAAAGAGAGAGAGAGAGAGAGAGAAATAGAATAGAATAGAAATATACTTTATTAATCCCAAAGGGGAAATTTGTTGACAACATTAGCAGCACCGATAAAACTAAAAACAATAAAATATAAGTATAAGAAAGAAAAAAAGAAAGTGACTGTGCATAAAGTAAAGTGTGCAAAGTGAAATATAAAATACAAAATAAAATAAAATATATATATACACAACATATATGTAATACAGCACTGTAAAATTAAATAATATATATAATATATATATATATATATATATATATATATATATATATATATATCTAGACAGAGAGAGAGAGAGAGAGAGAGAGAGAGAGAGAGACACACAGCGTGACAGACACTTGTCCATGTTTCAGCTCGGAGGAGAACTCAGCAACACTCGTCTTCACTGTCGATCACCGAGACTCCGGCTGTCACCTATACATGTAATGTATAAATGCAATCTCACTTCCTTCCCTCTGATACGTATCGACCGTCTCACACACACACACACGCACACACACGTGCACACACACACACACACGCGTGCACGCTCACCCTCTTTTGGAGTACAGCACCATGCAGACAGTCAATAACAGAACGGGGTGCGAGATTAAGCCTAAGCCCACCTTCTTTTCATGTGGCAGAGCAGCCGCTGCCCCGAGAGCTGGCACCAGATGGCGCTGTGCCGGCCGCTGCCAGGAGATAATCGGGACAGATCGGGCCGCATTACTACCCATTATCTTCTAATTATTCTTGTGTGGAGCGCTGATCCTGCCGTTTGTGTAAGTGGATGGCACAGAGAGCCTGTCGCCCCCGGCAGCAACGGAAAATCCTCCCCACTTCCCTCGCGCCCTCCTCTTGGGGATGGAGGGAGAGATCAGCCGAGAGAGGGGGAGGGGGGGGGGGAGGAGGAGGAAGGAGCTGGTGGGTGAGGCAGCCAACCTGGTGGTGAAGGGAGACGCGCAACCCGTGTGAAACGCACACAAACGCGCCGTCCGATTGGTCGCGGCGGGGAGAGAGAGAGAGAGGAGATCCCGACGACCTTTGACCCCCCCTCCCCTCCCCCCAGCGCTATGGGACGGTGGCATAAAATGACCACCTTCCTCCTCCTCTTCCTCCTATAAAAGTGCGATAAGGATACAGTTCAGGTCTCCTATCCGCTCCATCCGCACAGAGCCTGTGTGGAGACCCCCCTCCTCCTCCTCCTCCCTCCCCCCCCCCCTCCCTTTTCCCTACCCTGAAGGATAGCGCTTACCGCGGCGAGGCATATGGCTTACCATGTGTGCCGGGGTCCCACGTGCACACCCTTAAGCAGCCATTCTACCCCGGAACATCTTCGCTTAATTATCAGCATTTTGTTCAGCATCCTGCCATTTTGCATATTAATATCCGTCAACTCAGGATGTAATATGAGGAGATGAAGGCTTAGGCTACGCTAACACGCCGCCGCCGAGCGGGAAGGCACGGGCACCGGCTCCCGCGGGGCGTCCAAGGAGACGACGTGTGCGTGTGTGTGTGTGTGTGTGTGTGTGTGTGTGTTTTCAATACCTCCTAACCAGGTCTCAAGCGTGCAGCTTTTCTGCATCCGATGTTTGTAAAGTGTAAATAAATCTGCGCGCCGAGCACGAGCTCCGACCGCCGACGTAACGCGCGAAAAAAACACACACGTGGGCGTCGTCACGTAAAACCGGCCCTCGTGTAATAAAAAGCGTCGGCGCGTTGTTGATCAATCCCGCCGGAGCCGAGGGCCGCACAGCGAGGGCGTGTTCATGCTAATGAGGTAAGCTAAATGCCACCGGGGGGGGGGGCGATGACTTCAGCTGACAAGAAGAGAGTGTGTGTGTGTGTGTGTGTGTGTGTGTGTGTGTGTGTGTGTGTGTGTGTGAGGCAATGCAGTTGGAAGGAGGGGGGTATCCAGGGGGAAATTCTCTTCATTTTTTTTTTTTAATAGCAAGGTGATCCAAGAGAAATAAAGACAGCGGGCTTAATTACAGGCGGCGCCGCGAGAGGCGAGTTTATCTCCGCCGCAGTTTAGTCGTCCGGGTTAAAGAGAATCATCACGCCGTCGACTGTGAGGATCTTTTTTTTTTTTTTCGCCAAAGGCGGGAGGAAGGGGAAAAATAAGTATTTGCTGTGTGTGTGTGTGTGTGTGTGTGTGTGTGGCGCGAAAACCCCCGAGCTGTGATTAAAATGTAAGAGAGGCTGCGGATAAGACCCCCGGACCATTCTCCGCCAAAGCCGGGGTCAGGGCGACTGATCTGCGGGGCCACTTGGTGCAAATCCCAAACACAAACACGGCGCGCAAAAGAAAAGGCGTAGAAAAGCGCGAAGAGGGAGAGAAAAAAAAAGAGAGAGGAGAGCGATAGAACGCGTCCATGGGAAGATGAACAGCCAGGGAGATCATGAAGGGGAGAGCTGATTAACCGGCTTTTACATCTCTGGGAAAGATCCTGAAGGATTGTGCCTTTCGAGCTCCTCAAATCCTGACCCCTTGACGCCGAATCCATCCCCCCCCCCCCCCCCCACACACACACACACACACCACCCAATGCAACAATGAGAAGTCTATAAGCCGGTCCAAGCTGCTCCATTGACGGTTCATTAAGCGACAATGAGGACAGATAACCGCTGCAATGGCTGCGTTGGTGGCTTTTTTTTCTCCGCTCGACGCTCAGAAAAAAGAGCTTTTAGCTTACGTCACCCCCAGCTTTGAAGCGAGGGGTAGGGGGAGGGGGGGGGAGCATTCTCCCCTTATTCTGAAGCAGGTGGGGTGTTTTTTTCCTTCCTCTCTCACACACACGTGGATGCCGTGTGTTGCATGTTAATAACGTGTCAAAACGCACCTGTTTTTGTTGTTGTTGTTGTTTTTGTGTATCTTTCCCGCTCAAAAACAATATGACATCAAGAGGACGGTTTGGAAGTTGGATATCAAAAAGCTGGAGCTCAGGGCTTTGGCATCTTGGCATGGGAGGAACCAAACTACCTCTGATCCACAGAAAATGGGCCAAGAGGCCCACTGTCACTCAAAGCGGCCGCACCTTTAATTAATCAATCAATCAATCAATCAATCAATCAATCAATCAAACTTCTATTTCCAACTCACGGTCCAGATAGTACAACACATTAAAAAAAGAGTAGTATACATAGAAAATCACAAGTAAAATACATAGAGCTTCATAAATAGAGAGCTTGTACAACTAAAATGTATGTACGATAAAAACACGATGATTTCATTTTCGGAGTCATAAACCCGGCATATAAATGTATTCATACGATTTCTTAAAACAGCTTGGAAAGTATATTTAACTGGAATATACTCCACCTCAGCCTCTCAGACAGTATTCTCATGAGCTACTGGAAGTCTCTGGAGGATTTCTTTTAGTTAGACCACAATGTGCAGTCGAGAAGTGAACGAGATGCTTCAACCAGAGACCTCTTCACTCCATCTGTACACACACTGAAGCTACTTTTAGTCTTAATACATTTTGAAAGTGTGAGTTATATAACAATGTGTCCCCAATGACGGTCATCAACGGGGTTTAGTAGCTTCAGGGGCCCAAACCTGTGTTGAACAGGTTTATTTCTGCTGTAAAGTTATTCTAACATGAAGGTCTATGGAGAATGACCTGCTTTTGGAGCCAGCCTCAAGTGGCCACTTGGAGGAACTGCAGCTTTCGGCACTTCAGCGTTAGTTTTATTTTTCTGGTTGCCGCTTAGTTGTATGGAGGACTTAAAATGTATTAAGTATAAATAAATAAATGCATGAATAAATACAGGAATACATTAAATAAATGCTTAAATAAATGTATAAATAAATGCTTAAATGAATGTATATATAAATAAATACAGGAATACATAAATATAAGTTATACCTAAACAGGACATCATTAAATAAATATATTTCTACATTTCTGTATTTCTTCATTTATTTATTTTTCTATTTATGTGTCCACAGATATTTGTTTGTATTATTTCTACATTTATTTAAGCATTTATTTACTTATTCTTGTATTTATTATTTATACATTTATTTAAGCATTTATTTATTTATATATATATTTATTTATTCATGTATATATTCATGCATTTATTTATTCCTGTATTTATTCGTGCATTTATTTGTTTATTCCTGTATTTATAAATGCATTTATTTATTTATTCCTGTATTTATACATGCATTTATTTATTTATTCTTGTATTTATTCATGCATTTATTTATTCATACTTAAGACATTTTAAGTCCTCCATATGGTTGGCGTCTCTTGAACTGAATTGGTGTGAGAGGGAACCGTGTGCTGGCTTCTAGAGCTGAAATGCACCACAACGCTTTTGCGTTTGCTAAGTTTCTGATTTCACAAATGTTCGTACACAAGGGGAACGAGCTCTCCGATTGGCTGTTCAGCTTCACCCATGTCGTTCAGTCTCTCCACCTTTTGCCTCTTTCTTTTCTCGACTCTAAAAGCTGAAGTCCGCAGGCTGACATCAACAGAGAGAAAAGTTATGCGGAACTTTACATCGCCAAGAGCAACTTTTTAAATCATTGTTGTTGTTTGTTTTCTCCTCCAATTTGTATTCGGAGCTCGTGACAAAACTTTCCAATCAGATTCCCGGTGGCGGTGAGATTTCCTCTGGATCTCAAAGCAGAAAAGTGATTGGCTCTCACCAGCAGTCGCATCGTGATGGACACCGGCAGCTTCAAGTGGTAGTTGTTGGTACACACACTGCACACACTACACACATTGCACACACTACACACACTGAGCCGGGGATCCAAGCTCAATAGTTTTATGGTGCCAAAATGTGTTTTTAAACTGTCTAGTGCAGAAATAATGAAATGCTCACTCAAATAGCTTATATTGATCACTTCATCATATACTTCTAGATATTTATCCTAAAGAATTTGTAAAGTCTGCGTACTGCTCTTTTTTTTTTTCATACTTAAAACAAAATATTTCTCAAATGAACGTATCGTAAAACATATTTATTTGGTGTTTTTCACCAAAATCTATTCGACTTAGTAAAAGAAACATGTTAAACTTCACCTAGCCCTGCCGAGCTTTTCAAAATAAGAGCACGTAAGCGATTCCTCTGTGTGCGTGCCCTCGTACGCCCTCACACTCTTTGATTCCGGGGTCTCGACACACTCGTTCACCAGACGCCTGTGTGTGTTCGCCCTCACCTGAGGGGGTCCGCCTTCCCATGAGGCTTTGCGTTCACGGGGGTCCGCCCCGCGACAAGAAGTCCCGGTTCTTTTCCCGCTCTCTTTTGGCGAGTCGCGACCCCGTGCGACGGACATCAAAGTGAATAGAAGAGTGAGAGCCAGGTGGTGGTTGTGTGTGTGTGTGTGTGTGTGTGTGTGGGGGGGGGGGGTTAGCCTGTTGATCGCGTATGTATAATTGAAAACAATCTTGCGCATGCATTATAAATGAACGTGGCTCTACGAAGTATCTCTAATAGAGTGCAATTAAAGTCTCGTACAGCACAGATTGACTGTTTTTACCCTCTTTTCTTTTTTTGTGGTCTTCTTCCTTTTCTTTGTGAATCTCCCCCTCTTTCCTCTCTCCCCTGTTCCCCAACCTCCGCCGTCTCCCTCTTTCTGTGGGAGTCAACTTTTATAAAAGCAGTCTGAGCGAGAGTGAGTGAGTGAGCACTCTGGAGGCAGTCAATACCGTATCAACTCCTGCCGAACGCTGACACCTTGACGTCCTTGACAGCAAATTATTACTTTTTCATGACGCAACCAGCTGCAATTACCTCAACATCTTTGCGCTGCACCCTGCTGCTCCGGCAACTGTCAGAAGGCGTTCCTGGTGGGGATCCTGGAGGAGCTGAGACATCAGTCCTTCAGTCCCTCCCTCCCTCCCTCCCTCCCTCCCTCCTTCTCCTTCTCTCTCTCCCTCTGCAAAGACAGACTGACAGACAGGAAGTGAGGAGGTAAGAGAGGAGGGGGTGCAACGAGAGAGAAAAGAAAGAGAGGGAGGGAGCCATTCAGACGCCCAGTAGTCGGTAAATAGTTGCATTCCGGCTCAAACTCCTTGACTAAGAGGTTTGTTTAGAGGGTTGTGACTGACAGGTAGAGTGTGGCAGTGTTGTGTTGTTGTTGTTGTTGTTGTTGTTGTTAGCGAGCTAGCTGCTGCTAACGCGGGTAAACAGCCGTGTTTGTAATGTCATCACACGGCGCTCCGCTCTCCTCGCTCTTCACACCCCTGTAGGCTTGATTATAAAGTTTAACCGCACTTTAACACACAACAACACCGAAGGGGGGGGGGGCACACACACAGACACACACACACACGCACACACACACACACACACACCAGGTAAACCTCAATTAAGACTTCAGAGTGTCACTTCCTCCCCTCGGCGCCGCAGCAGAAGAAGAAGAGGAGTCAAAGCGCCGCCGCCTGTGATGCCCCCCCCCCCCCCCCCCCTGGATGTGGGGATGCCGGGTGGAGAGAAACTTTACCATCCTGGAGGTGGATGTTGCCTCATGTCTCTGTGCGTGTTTGGTGTGTGTGTGTGTGTGTGTGTCCCCTGGTTAGGGGAGGGGGGCTGCACAAGGGTGGCAGTGGCAATAATGTGTGTGTGTGTGTGTGTGTGTTGTGGAGAGGACAGGTAAAAGGAAGAGAACACACTGTGAACACCTGAGAGTCTCCTCTTTCATCTCAGACTCATCATCACTGATCCTCCCCCCTCCCCCCACCTCCCCTCCCCTCCCTCCCCCCTCTCAGCCAATTTCCTCAGTTTCCCTTTAACACTCAGTGGGCCTAGAGCAGCTTTTTCTTTCTTTCTTTCTTTTAAACACACACACACACACACACACACACACACACACACACACATCTGACTCATGTAGGTAATGACACCTCGCTGAGCTATTGGTTTTTCCTCGGCCCTCTCTGTGTGTTTTCTCTCCTTCTCTCCTCCTGTCGCCCTCCCCCCTCCCCCCTCCTCCCCTCCATCTCTCTTCAACTCTCTCCTTTTACTCCCTCAGGCCCCCCCACTCCTCCCCTCCCATCTCTCTCTCTCTTTTTTTTTCTTCCTGTGGTGTCAGACACAGATTTATTCCGCCTGTGATGCGTGTAGAGCAGAGTGTGAGTGTGAGTGAGCAAGGAGCGGGGAGGGGTAGGGTCAACGGGGGAGGAGGGGGAGATGTGTGTGTGTGTGTGTGTGTGTGTGTGTGTGTGTGTGTGTGTGTGAGTGTGTGTGTACAATAAGAGATAAGATCATGGCTCCCCGGGGGCTTGTTTGGCCCTGTACCCGATCCATCAAACGCAGACTCCAAGTGCCAAGGTCAACTCTAATGAGCATTTTTTCTGGGGTCTTATTCTCCACGCTGAACACCTATACACACACACACACACACACACACACACACACACACACACACACACTAAACACGCCGTGGACATATCTGCTTAGCTGTTACAGGACGGATGGGTGTGACAGGAAGTAGAACATGCTCATCCCAACAGGTATGTTACACATCAGAGGCCGCTGCAGGAGGGCAGGTGAGCGATCCGCGTCAGGTGTGTGTGTGTGTGTGTGTGTATGTGTGTGTGTGAGGTCGACGCCCGACATCGATATTTCACGACCGATGCTGGAGGAATGACAAAATGTTGTTATTTCAATGAAAATGCAGCTTTTGGACCATTTTGTGACAACTTTGTTGCATGTGGTGGGTGTGAACATCTTTCTTCCTCCAGGTGGGGCGTGGCAGACATTTTTTTGAGAACCACTGCGTTAAAACAACATTAAATTACCCCCGAAAATCCAATTCCCCCATTTTATTTCCCCCTTAATCCACACCGACCATCGGACCCTCATCACTCTGCATCGGCTCGTTGCATTTCTGAATTGAATCTCAAATTTTCTCACACTGGGTTGAGTCTTCAAAACCATCTGTGTCGAGATAGTTCTAGATATAAATCTTATTGTCATGAACTACTGCTTTTTAAACTTCTTTTTTTCTAGTTTTCTTTTACGGTATCGTAAAACTTAAAACAAATGATTTGTTCTTTGCACCAAAATGTATTAGAATTAGTAATAAAAAAACATTTAAAACTTCACCTAGTCCTGCCGAGCATTTCAAAATAAGAGCATGTAAGCAATTCCTCTAAGTGCGTGGCCTCATTGGTGCCGCTGCCGTCCACAATCACACTCTTTCATTAAAGCGCATCATTTCATTACATATCTACACAGTTTGGTAAAGAAACAAATCCCCGGTATAAGGATTGTCATGGGGAGACTTCGGGAGGTCATCTCATATCGTGCTGCCGAGATTTCAGGCAGGCGTGGCACCCCGAAAAAAAAACCTCCGCACCGGCTCGCCCAGCTGTTCCCCCCCTCTACCTTCCGCATCGCCGGCTCGGGCTGCGCGCTCCGACTAAAGGACGGGCCCCGGCGCCAGGTAGGTGGGCCTTTAGCGGGCAGAGCCCCTCATCAGCCCCTCATCACACACCGATCTGCCAAACGGCGTTAGGGTTTGGAGGCTCGCGGAGCGTAGGTGTGCGGCGGAGCATGTGGAGCGTACTAATGAAGCAATAAAAGTCACTGCGGGGGAGGGGGGGTGGGGGGAGGGGGGGGGGGTGAAGGCATGTTGGAAGGGGAAGGGAGGTGTAGCGGGCGGGCGAGCCTCTGACAGGAGGTGTGATAATTGAGATGTTGCGACCCCACATATTACCTGCATATTGGCCAAATTAGGAAGAGGGAGTTTAAGGCCAGAATGGAAAGCTGGAGCCCCCCCCCCCCCCTCCACCTGTCATGATCCGCACAGTGTGTGTGTGTGTGTGTGTGTGTGTGTTTCAAAACTAGAACAAGGCCTGACTTCCTTCCTCTTAGGTGTAGGAGCAAAACATAATGTGAATTTTCTAAATGCAACCAGACGGACGTTTGACTTCAGCTGGAAAAACACTTTAAAGGAATGTTTGCAGAATTATGCAAAACCTTTTAGGGTTTCTGGTTTAGTTTGTTTCATTTAATTTGTTTTAAATTGTGTGTATTTTCTGCACAGAATGCAGGGCTTTGAAGTGCAATGCCACATCCCTGACCTTTGACCTCTGATCAGATCAGGAAAAACTCCTAAAAAATACAAAAGGTGAAGAAACCTTCAGGAGAGCAACAGAGGTGGACCCCTCTCCAGGATGGACAGAAGAATAGATGTTGTGTGTGTGTGTGTGTGGGGGTGGGGGCGGGGGGGCATCAGCAGGGGCATGGCAGGAGGCATCAGACCCAGCCAGGTCCAATGGACCCTACGAGATGGGGAGTCTCAAGGACTCCTTAGAGGAAGCAGAGTTAGTAATGTGTGATGGAGAGATGAAAATTCACCCCTAAGGAGAGAGAGAAGAGGAGAGAGGTGCTCAGTGTATCCTCAGCCTCCCCCAGCAGCCTCTCAGCCTCTAGCAGCGTCTCTCGGTCTGGACCAGGTGACCCTGGTGTCATCACATCGTTGAGGTTGCGGCCCTGAGGGGGAGCCGAGGCCGTCCTCCGTTATCGTTCATAACTCATTCATAATCGCGTGGGCGTTTCCACGGCGACGCCGTGTGATTCATGGAGGTGAGCGCGGCCCCTCCGGTGCCCCCGCTTCCCCACATGGAGGGACGAGGCCGAGGGCCCGGCCCGCCTCGGCCTCCCAGGCAGAGAGGCCAGGCAGCTTGTTTGCCCCTCCCTGTGGCAGCTGCAGAGACCCCCCCCTCCCCCCACACACACCTATACCCCATCACTCAGGGGGGGAGGGGGGGGGGGTCTACATGACAGGTTCACATTGAACTGTGACACCCTGCGTGAGGAAAACAACGGTTACCTTCAGATAGTTTCCTCTGCTCCGTCTCACAGGACGAGAGAGGAGATCAAAACTGATTGATTGATTATGATCAATTACTCAGAGTCAACGTGGGATGCTGAGGCAGAGTCTTCAGTTTTGGGGGGAAATATTTAGTGATTAATATCATAGTTTTGCGACAACGATATTTTAAGAACTTTGGCTTATTGTTTTTTTTAGATGAAAAAAGGGTTTGAAGGGTTTATTTTGCTTAAATAATCTATTCAATAAAGTGTCCTGGTATTTTCTATATTTACCAACAGGTCATCCAAAATAAACAATAAAATCCTCTTTCTAAAGAGGCCGACATTTTATTTACAGAAGTCACTTTTTTAATAATATATAAGTAAATGTATTTCTTTTGAAAACAATCATTAGTAAGATTAATTCAACTAATTTAAACAAACAACTCTGGAATTACACTAAACTGGAGCTAAGCTAAATTGAAGCTAAGCTAAACGGAAGATACACTAAACTGAAGCTAAGTTAAACTGGGGCTAAGCTAAACTGAAGCTACACTAAACTGAAGCTACACTAAACTGAAGCTAAGTTAAACTGGGGCTAAGCTAAACTGAAGCTACACTAAACTGAAGCTACACTAAACTGAAGCTTAACTAAACTGAATCTACACTAAACTGAAGCTACACTAAACTAAAGCTACACTAAACTGAAGCTACACTAAACTGAAGCTAAGCTAAACTGGGGCTAAGCTAAACTGAAGCTACACTAAACTGAATCTACACTAAACTGAAGCTACACTAAACTGAATCTACACTAAACTGAAGCTACACTAAACTGAAGCTAAGCTAAACTGAAGCTACACTAAACTGAAGCTAAGTTAAACTGGGGCTAAGCTAAACTGAAGCTACACTAAATTGAAGCTACACTAAACTGAATCTACACTAAACTGAAGCTACACTAAACTGAAGCTACACTAAACTAAAGCTAAGTTATACTGGGGCTAAGCTAAACTGAAGCTACACTAAGTTGAAGCTACACTAAACTGAAGCTACACTAAACTAAAGCTAAGTTATACTGGGGCTAAGCTAAACTGAAGCTACACTAAGTTGAAGCTACACTAAACTGAAGCTACACTAAACTGAAGCTACACTAAACTAAAGCTAAGTTAAACTGGGGCTAAGTTAAACTGGGGCTGAACTCATGTCACCGTCCCGTCCTCTACTAAAATAAATACTGAATATCTTCACCTCTCTCCCCGTGGCTAACGAGCAGCTAAGAAGACACAACTTTTCGGTAACGGAAAAGCAGATTTCTCTGTTTTTTGGCCGAGGCTAACCCACCCCCCCACACACACACACACACACACAGCAGTCTGTCCCCCGAACACAGCGAGCGATGAGGCGAGCCATCCATCACGCCGGCCGCCAGGTAGCAAACACAACGAGTGTACCGAACACTTCAAATTATAATCTGGGACACCGATCGTCACCGAACAATTAAAATCAGAAGTTCTTCGTGGCACGGGGAGAGAGGCGGGAACGAGGCGGGGAATCGTGTCGCCGTGTTCTGACGGGACGCTGGGGCTCGGAGCACAAAGAAATATTTAGGATTAGGGAAACATAGAATATAATAGAGAATAGAAATATACTTTATGAATCCCCAAGGGAAAATGTGTTGACACGGTAGCATCGATAAACTAAACACAATAAAATATAAATATAAGAAAGAAGGAAAGTGACTGTGCATAAAGTATACAAAATGAAATGTAAAAAATACAAAATAAAATATATATGTATATATATGTATGTATATATATATACACACACAACATATATGTAAATACAGCAAATTAAATTAAATTAAATAATCTATATATATATATATATATAGACAGTGTGCAAAACGTAAAGTGTGTGTATGTGTGTAGTGTAAATGAAATGTGTGAAGTGCAGATCAACACATTGTAAGTATGAATGTGAATATGCACAGTGATAGTTATTGCAGTTATTGTAAGAAACATCAAGTTTCTGTTGGACTGGTTACTTTGTCGTAGTTCGGGAGGCTACGTGGGTCAAAGGTCAATGGTCAAATGAAACTAGTGATGACTTTCTACAAACGGTGATGGTCCATATTGAAGTTGGACCTTCTGTCCATCACCTCTGACCTCCTGGAGGACAGTCCTGCTCGTTAATTACATAATAATCATCTTAAAGCCTCAGAAACACCTCAAGGCTAGAAGTAAACAAAAAGAAAAGCTGAAGCCAGATCCCCTCCGTCCTCTTCGGGGCTCCAGGTGGGAGGAGCCGGCGTTCCTCACGAGGGCCGGTGGTGGATGATGGATGGTGTTCGGCCCTCGTCCTCCGCCCCCCCCCCCGCTCACCCCCCTCACCTCTCCGCCTCTTGGCACCACTCCTCCATCCCCTCTTATCCTCGGACCAGATGTGTTCGCTGAACTCTGTCAAGAATAATAAAACGCCGGCTGCAAAGGAGGAGGACGAGCGGCCGGGGCCCGGCGGCGCCAGGCGGTTTGTGTGTGTGTGTGTGTGTGTGTGTGTGTGTGTGTGGGGGGGGGGCATTCAGATGCACGGGGCGGACCTGTAATTACGAGATACACGCACACATTAGTCCGGAGGGCCGACCGAGGCGTACCTCGATTATTACAGCCGTTAATTAATAACCTTGAACAAAAAAAGAAGTGCTGGACCGTGGTGTTGCGTAATCCCCCCCCCCCGTCAGGAATGTACAGCTTCTCCTAATCGAATGAAGAGATATAATAATGAACATATTGAGCGAGGTGCACGTGGCCCCGAGGGAGTCCACACGCCTTAATGGGCTCTATCGTTTTGATCCAGACAAACCAATGCACCCCCCCCCCCCCCCACACACACACACACACACACATACCATCTTTAATCTTCCCTCTTTTTTCTTATTCATTAGCAACGATCAAACCATTCAGATTGCTATTTTTTAAACTAAAATTACAGCCAAAGAAATTACGTGCCTCCTCCACCTCCTCCACCTCCTCCTCCTCCTCCTCCTCCTCCTCCACCTCCACCTCCTCCACCTGCTCCTCCAGCTACCGGCCTCTAGTCGGGCCGCAGTGGGATTTGCTCCTCTTTCGCCACATAAGATCTGACTCAGAGTCAGTGTTCGTGGATGGAGCGGGTCGACTTCAGGGCTTCCTGCTTCGTTCTTGAAGTCCCGCCCCCTGCCTCCGATTGGCTCCGGCTTTGATCTTCTTCTTCTTCGCTTGAATGTTTGGTGGGCGGAATAAATAAAGAAATACCTCTCATAGAAATAAGTTCTCCCCGTTCGAGAGCAACATCACACACCTTGGAAACACACCGATAATTCCGAGAATTGTCTGGTTCTTCTTCTTCTTCTTCTTCTTCTTCTTCTTCTTCTTCTTCTTCTTCTTCTTCTTCTTCTTCTTCTTCTTCTTCTTCTGTCTCCATCTTCTCTTTCTACTCCATTTGAACTTTGGGCA
>CM070090.1:2580000-2600000 GCA_036178185.1 Liparis tanakae | reverse complement strand
CTCTCTCTCTCCACCGCCGCGAAGAGACACCGGCGCGCTGCTGCCCCCAAATACCCAGAAATAGTCTCTATTTTCGGCATCTGTTCGCGTCTTGCTGGTGAGTCCGTCTCCAGACGGAGCTGGTTGTTAAAAAGGAATCGACGGCGACTTTAACCCCAAAGAGACTCCATCGATCTCAGGAGGAGACATCTTTCGAGACTTGACCAACACACACACACAAAAAAGAAGAAGACAACTATAGAAAACCGGATGCTGTGGCACAACTAAGCCTGGGGGATAGTTGCCTTTTAAAAGAACCAGCTGGGCAACTGGACATAGCTGATGAATCATCTTCATTTGTAGCGTACCCACACACACACACATACACACACACACACACACACACACACACACACACACACACACACACACACACACACAGTTTTCTCGGTGCGGGGCGGGGGGGCTCTTTCTCCACTGCTGGATCAACTCAGACTTAGACAACCGCCCCCTCCCTCCCCCCAAAATACAACTTGTACTGAATACCAAATGGTAGTTTGAGGAGGCCTCGACCGAGACAATGGAGGTGTCCGCCAACGGGTCCAGTTTTGGCATCGACTCGCTGCTGTCCCACCGGCCGGGAAGTCCGGTGTCCAAGGGGGACGGCGCGGCGGGGGAGTGCCGCTCGCCTCTGGAGTTCAGCCCCAGATCGGACGCGGAGAGCGGCTGCTCGTCGCCGCCGTCCCCGCGGAGGGAGTGCGGCGGCGGCGGCGGCGGCGGCGGCGGCGCGGACGAGGTGGCCCAGAGGCAAGGTCACGGCGGCGGCGTCGGCCTGCCGCCGCACCTGCAGCTCGCGCAGATATCGGCGGGGTCGCAGCAGAGGACCGTGACCTCGTCGTTCCTCATCAGAGACATTCTCGCGGACTGTAAGCCCCTCGCCGCGTGCGCGCCGTACTGCAGCAATGGACAGCCGACTCAGGAGACGGGCAGGATGATGGTGTCCAAGATAGCGGAAGACTTTATGGAGAAAATCCACAGCAACTCGTCGTCAGACAGTGAATACAAAGGTAGGAGAGAGAGGCGCGAGGCACCGGGAGAGGGGATGCTCCCCGTGGGGGAGAGGAGGCTGGAGGTGGGGAGGGGGCTTTGGGCTCTTGTTGAGAAAATATCGCCTTTTAAAAAAAAGTGATTCTAGTTGAAGCCTGTTTGTAGCTCGTACTTTTGTATTTTTTATTTATTTATATTAATATGTATATATTATTATTTATTTATTTTGTAAAGGTACATTTTTGTTTAATGTTAAACTGCAGCTATAAGATGGCATTGGTACTTCTTTCTCAATGTTTTTTAAAGTATACAAGAAATTTGGAAATTAAACAATAAATAGCAGTTCAAAAATAAATGCAATATACAAATAGTCATATGGGAGGTTTTATACTAAATACAATAAGTGGTGATTGATGCATGAAGTTGGAACACAAATGTAATTGAAAGCCAAACTGATATTTAAAATATAATATTAATAATGACGACAAGAAAATGTAAAACCTAAAAGCCAAATAAAAAGGTAGACCAAGAGCTTTCTAAAAGTATTATAGGGCTTTTCCCCCCCAGATGACTTCCTAATAATAATAATAATAATAATAATAATAATAATATGTAGCTTTAATGTAGAATAATACTATTTTCGAAATTGGCTTGAGTAATATTTTTTTTTTGGGGGGGGGGATCGTCCGTATCAAATAAACTGACACTATATTCCACTCGGCCATCACGAGGGCGCATCGGAGGCCTCTGCAGCATCACGGCGGGGTGGACGCCTGCAGGTGTGTCCGTGCAAGGTGCCAGACCACCGGGTTCACTTTCATTGAGTTTATATACATTTAATAAAAAATAAAAATAAACATTAATTTGTGTTATAGCGCGAGCGCGCGCGTTTCGAGCCTCCGCGTGAGCTGAAATATCCAGAAAGCATCTGTTGATGTCACGAGAGCGCGCGAGAGGGAGAGATGACAGGGTCGCCTCCAGATAAATGCCATCAAGGGCCTCTCTGTTTCCAATCATGTCAGCCATAACAGACATGTCACCGACATTGACAGTTTAATGAAGCAGCGCCTGTAAAGACGACGACCGCTGTAGGCGATGAGGGGAACTATAATATCTAATTTAATACACGTGAGAATGCATTATTAATAACGCGACTTCAATATTTACACATTTTGCACTATTATTTTCTCGCATATTCACACATTAGTTTTAGTTTTCACTCTTCTCGGAAGCTATTGACAAAACTTAGGGATGCGAGTGAGCGCGCGCGTGCACGTGTGTCACATCAGTGCATGTGCACGCGTGGAGGATTCGCTCATCGACGCGCTGATTGATTGAGGAAGCCGCGGGGGCTCCACGGCGCGCCCGCGCCGCGCGCCCCGCGCCTCGCACCGGGTGGCTTTGATTTCCGCGAGTCCCGGCGCCTCCATCTCATATTTCGGGGGGGATTTGATGCAATTTGTTCCCCGGCGCTAATCACGTTTGTAGGCGCGCGCGCGAGGGCCGCCCCGGCCCTTGATTTCCACTCATTTTCCCCGGTCCTGTGAAGTTCCCCCGGTCGCGGTTTGAAAGGCTCGTCCTTCCCTTGTGGCTCAATTAGGCGGATTATTGTGCTCCTTGAGACGATTCAACTATTCAACTACCGAGATACCCCCCCCCCCCCTATTTTCTTTCTCTTTTTTCTCTCTCTCTCTCTATCAGAGACTTGACTATAAGGACTGCATATCAAGGCTTGCCCTGACATGACACCACGCAGAAAGAGAACAAAGGCTGACGGGAGGAATATCAGATTGGAAGTGCGAATATTGGAAGAGCTTTTCATAACAATTTAAGCCTAAATCAAATAAGCTCCATGTAGCCTATAGGCACTGTTCTATAGCCGGGGTTACATGCGCCACAGTCGGGAGTGTCAATTGCTTTATGTGTAGATAAGTGGAGATAAATAGTTTATTTTATTTTATCAGACGTATTATTTTAACCAAATGTTTGAAGCCTTTTTGAGACTTTCTTTAAAATGTGTATTTGTAAGCCATGTGATGTGAGTGGTGTTAAATCCAGGGATTAAAAAAAAGGATTACAAAAATAAATAAAATGTGCGGTTTTTATTCCGTGAACGTGAACATTATATTTAATAACAATTAATGCGCATGCGTGTGGTTCCAAAGTTGCAGATTTCATCGTGCTATACGAACATTAATTGTATAATAAATATTGTTAGAATAATATTAAATGCAGCTAATCAATCAAACAACCAATCATAATGCCTCTAATTGGCTCACATCAAACCGGAAGTGCAGGTCAAAGTGTGTCTTATTAAAACAGATGATATCACCTGACTGTATGTAATATTCTATAATCTCCTTTTTGCCAATGATAAGCTACACAGGGCAGCACACGCGGCTGTCTTGTATATTCGAGTATCGATATGTGATTATTGTGCACTGATTTGTCTGTCCACACAAAGATGGACGCGGCTTTACGCGTGAGGCCAGTTCTCTGTTCTCACCCTCATCTTCCTCTTCTTCTTCGCCAGTGAAAGAGGAGGGGGACCGAGACATCTCCAGCAGCAGGGACAGCTCTCAGGCCCGGCTCAAGAAGCCCCGGAAGGCCCGCACGGCCTTCACGGACCACCAGCTGGCGCAGCTGGAGCGCAGCTTCGAGCGCCAGAAGTACCTGAGCGTCCAGGACCGCATGGAGCTGGCGGCGTCCCTCAACCTCACCGACACGCAGGTCAAGACCTGGTACCAGAACCGGAGGTAAGGACCCCGCCGCTGCTGCTTAAGAGAGGGGGAGGAGGGAGGGATGGAGGGAGGGAGGGGGGGAGGGGGGATAATCCGGTTTCTCACGGCTGGCTCATGCGGCTCCGCATGGACCCGGGGACGCCATGTTCTCCCCTCACCCCTCAAAGGTTGCACGAGTTCACGTCACTTAACTTGCACACGATCCTCCTTGCGCACGAGCGCGGAAACCAAACGGTATTTCAATTATTGATTCATCCGCCGATTGGATTTTCTCGATTAATCGTTCCGCTCCGTGTCACGTCATCGTGTGTTTTGAGCTCGCGGGGCATGAAGATGCGTTCAGTGGCAATCTGACTTTTAACAAATTGATCAGGATTCACTTGTCTGTCAATTAGCTTCAGCTCTTACTTTGACTCCGTGATCACATTTACACAGAAGCAAGTATCGATTGACAGCTGATGAATCGATCTCCATGTATTGTCTGGATAATGAGGTTCATTTACTATTTGATTTGCACCTTTTCGATTTGTATAGCGCCTTATTACTTTAAGAGAGGAACAAGAGCTACAAGTTTACACGTTTTTCATATTTCCGGTCGATAGTACTGAGGGTCTGAGTCCAGCTCCTCAGCTTTCAGCATTTCAATGCAGCACGATTACTTGTGCAGCATCCGATTCAAGTCACACACACACACGCACACACACACACACACGCACACACACACACACACACACACACACACACACACACTGACCTGCAAACAGCTTGGAAACCGAGCCGTCGACGTTTTGTAAATAAATAAAACTCCATGAAAAGAGAAACCGTCTTCGTCAATGTAAGAAAAAAAAACTAAAATCAGTTTCCTGCTCGTTTCCAGTTGAATTATAACGCGAGTATTTTATTTATCCTCATGCAGCTTTGACTCCCAGGCAGCTAAATGACATATAAATAAATATAAAAAAACAACACTTTGGCGTATATGAATAATGCATTGTTGCATGTGTGCATATCAATAATTCAAACAAACCACTATATCTACTCAATTATCTTTTATTATGAATTATTCACCTGCGTGGAGTGCATATTGGCAATCTAACAGGCATCTTTGGGTGTGAGTACAAGTGGCAGGTTGGAGGTGTTGGTGCTTTAAACAGGAGGGGGAAAAAGAAACACGTGTATTGCTGAGTTCTAATTGGGGGTCCAAGGTAAACAGACGGGACACACACACACACACACACACACACACACACACACACTAAAAGCTAAAAATCAGCATCCTCTCTTCCAGGACAAAGTGGAAGCGGCAGACCGCGGTGGGTCTGGAGCTGCTGGCGGAGGCTGGGAACTACTCCGCCCTGCAGAGGATGTTCCCGTCCCCGTACTTCTACCCGCAAAGCCTGGTGTCCAACCTGGACCCCGGAGCGGCCCTCTACCTGTACAGAGGCCCCTCGGCGCCCCCGCCGGGCCTGCAGAGACCCCTGGTGCCGCGCATCCTACTGCACGGCCTGGGGGGCAGCGAGCCGCCGCCTCTGCCCCCCATGTCCAGCGTCCTCACCCGGCCGACTCAGCAGCGGTGAGCCGGTCACCTGCTGCTGCTGCTGGGGGGGATTTCTTTTTTTTCCTCTTTTTTTTTCTACGCCGAGCTCGGCAGGACTCATAGGAAGAAATAAAAAACAAAGACAGATACATAAAAACGAGGAAGAAGAAAATAAAAAACAAACTGTTCGAGGCCTTTCGAGGGCGCGAGCTGGCCGATGGAGGCTGATCCCCGCGCGCGCGGAGCTTTGCGACTCCAACTGACTGTGGGAGGATTTCCCCCTTGTGTTTTGTTTTTTGGGGACATGAGCTTTATTTATTTATAACTTTATTTATTTTTCAATATGAAGCAAAGCATCTAAGTTATGTATTTATTTGATCCCAGTGTCAGTATTTTTAGTGTGTTTTCCCCAACAACAGATACAATTGTTGGTGGAACTTTGACCACACAGTTCAATGCCAATTAGACCCCTGTTGGTATTATTATTATTATATTATTATTATTATTATTACGTGGACGTCCATGGATATTGGCAAAGTAGCATTGTTCCATGTAATATGAATATAATGTAGAGGATCCAAAGGTATTAGTAAATCTTTTTCCCCGACCCCCTTTCTAAATCTGTCTTGATTTTTCTTTCCACGTGAAGATCAAGATGATAAACAGTCATAAATCTGTAAATAAGAATATTTTGCATTTTATTCGAAAGAGACTGATTTTAAAAAGAAACCTTTTTTTGTTTCGTTTTTGGTTGTTTTTCTTTTCTCAGACCGCGGTGATCGAGTTTAAAGCTAACAGGCTAGATTAGCCATCAGAAACAAGAGAACGAGTCATCATTAAAAAAAAATAACCCTGGACTCACATAGAGGCACAAACACGAGAGCTACGGAGAGAAGATTTATATAAAGTCGTTTTTTTCTTGTTCTTAGTTGAAGTTTTAACAGAGAAAAAAAAGTCAAGTAATTTATTTAAAAAATACTGTTTTATTCCTGCAGAGGACACGGGGGACGCAATCACCTCAGTGATGTTTAATTTAATTTATTTGTTATATCGCAATGAACAAAGCGGTCGGACTCGGGTCTGCACGTGCAGGTGTAGCTGCCTGTTGATTGGCTCTTGGTGTATTTGAACAGACGTCGTGCGTTATGTTACTTCATATGAAGCCGTGATAACCCCTCATTGTTATACTCACCTTTGGTGAACATGTATATTGCAGATATCAAAACTTGTGGAGTGGTTCTCGTATTTCCTGGATCGTTTTAATTTTTTTTTTAAATTTTCATTTTCATTCCCCTGCCCTCTCTTCCTATTTCATTTTTTAAAAATTATTTTCGGGTGAAATTCACAGCAACCATTGAACAGAAAGGGAGGGGAGGGGGGGATTTGATGTAAAAGAGAAATACTTTTATAAATGTGGAAAATAAAAGTCTTTCATTTAATCACGTGGCTGCTTGAATGTGTGTGGAAACGGAAACGGAAACGCCCCGCGCCGGAGGCCGGAAGCAACACGTGGACTTCCGCCCTGTCGCGAGGGTCGAAGAGCTGCAACACATAGGATACTTGTTGTGGATTATATTATCAATATTATTATTTAATCATTATTTATCCATCAATTTAAGATATGTGTGTATAGGTATACATACACACTCTTTTATAACATTCCTTTGAGAGAAACAACATAATTTGGTAAATGTAGAACATCAATTAGTCCAAATATAGATCAATGTATGACCAAATCATAAGAAGAAGACCCACCTGATCCATAGAGGCCTCGTGGTGCGTTTGAGACCGGCCACCGTTCAAATAGGAGTATCGCGAAGGGATCACGTGACCGTGTCAATGAGCAAAGGTTGAGGAGATGAGGCTGCTGTCGCTTTAATTAAACATCTCCACTTTTCCGGAAGCAGCTGGAAAATAAACCTCGTGAGAAGGGCTCGCGCGGGTTTATTAGAGGGATCCGTGTTTGAGTGAATTCCAACATGTCTGTCTCTGTTTGCTTTAGTCTCGTTTATTTAATTAGTTCAATGTTGAGGTGGAGTGAACAAAAAAAACTCTTTAACATCCGTTTTTTTTTACCTTTTCAAAAGAAGAGAGATTTAAAGGGAAAGATTCCACAACCGAGTTTAATTTGTGTTGATTACGAACATGTCGCCTTATATTTTTCCATCTCTTGCATTTTATTTGCCCTCCCATTAACATTTAGTCTCGATTGCAAAAAGCGTTCAAAAAGTTTGCTTGAAAATTGGCACCAACGAGCAAGCGCGCGCACGTGCACGCGCACGGACACCCTCGCTCTCACATTAAAAAGTGGAATCAAAGATCATTTCCAGCTAATGTCTTTAGAGAGGGGCCAACAAAGCAGAAGGGTCTTCTGTCCACACAAATGGAGGCCCTGATCTCCCCCCCATTTCTCTCTTCATCCTCTTCATCCTCATTCCCACTCTCCTAAATGAACAGCAGCAACTCCCAATTCGTCTCTTCTCTCTCTCTCTCTCTCTCTCTTTCTTTTCTTCCATAAACAATGCAGGAGATGAAATATTAATGTTATGTGCGCAATTGTTTAAGTGCCCTAAATGATCCCATTTTGGGAAATTGATTGTTCGCATCCTCCTCTTCCTCCGGGGTGCGGGACGCTGCGCTCCTCTTGCCAAAACGGGCCCAACAGCTGGTCACCGGGCTGGAGCTGACTGCAGGCCGGGGATCAGCCCGGGGGACAGCTGGTCAGCGAGCTGCACCGGCGCCGCCCCCTCCCCTCCATCCCTCCCTCCTCTGCGCGCATCTCACAAACCTGGCCTCCCCCCCTCTCTCCCTCCATCTTCATCCTCCACTCTCGGAGTCGACGTTACCGCGGCGCGTCGGGGGTTAACGGAGTTCAGGCGGACGGACACGACTTTGGCGTGTAGGATGTTAACGATTAGACAAAAGACTTTAATAGCTTTTAATTGAAAGTCGATAATGGGTCTGATAGCCGGCTCCCCCTGCTGTCCTCCGCGCATGGCACCTGTTATGTGGGGCCCCCCCTTCCACTTATCCAGTGGCTGACCACGCCGCGTGACGCATCAGACTGACGGGCCTGGCCACTGGCCGCGTCCACGATGCGGAAAATGGCATTAAAAATAAAGAGAGGAGGCCGAGGATGGGGAAAGTATAAAGAGGGGAAGAGGAGAGGAGAGAAGGAGAGAAAAAATCAAACACCGCCCAACTTGCCAAAAGATCATTATAGTCCCATCACGAGGATCCGTGACCGATTCACATAATGAAAAGGGGGTTATTCTTGCAAAGTGCACAGCTGATTATAAGGAAAAAGCCCCCCGTGCGTCTTGTTGGGCGACTGGTATAGAGGGGGCTTCTCCCCCCCCCTCTTTTCTTTGCATGTGAAAGGCTGTTGGTAAATCCCCCGGCTCTTACCGTGGATTGTCCCCGGCTCAGGGTTAATGAAGTGCGGATGGAGTCTCGTTGAGCTCCCCGACAGAGGAAAAAAAAAGAAAAAGAAAGAAAGAAGAAGAAGGAAGAAAAAAAAGGCTTAGACTCAGAGGATTAGTCACTCTGCTTAATCCCGTGGATTCCTAATACTAATAATAATAATTCAAAAGAAGAAGAAAAAAACCCTAAACAAAACAAAAACAACAACCATTTGATGAAATTAGGAGTGAATCAAAGCGTCATGTGCATTGTGCTCGCGCTGTGAAAACCTTTTTTTTTTTATATTTCCTCTTAATTCCTTCCACTGGACCAATGAGGCAAATCGGCCGCGCGCTTTGAGACGGACACACACTGGCAGCGTTTTGCTCAAAACAATCCGCGGGGGGTGAGAAATAGATCCATTAAAACATGTTCAAGAAGCGCGTGCATGGCCTATTTTGCCGTTTTCCCTCAACAATGGCCACAAACGGAAAGAAAGCACTACTTTTCTTCTTCAGTTTCATGCACATAAGTGAAATGTGCCTTTTATATGGGCTATTATGGGACTGTTAGTCAGAGAAGACTTTACATCAGTTTATTCCCACATGCCTAGAGCCTCTATATCCTCCATACTGCTTGTATTTAGGGCATTTTGGAGTAACTTTGAAGTTCTCTTAGCACACTGAAGGGTTTCAAAACAAAGCAAAACCATTCTATTACTCACGTCCTCACGAGGACGACTCCAAACAAAGTGCTTGACGTTTTTTGAAATATGGCATTCTGTTTTAAATATAGGACCAGCTGCTTCAGTCTAAATATATTTGGTTAAAAAAACAACACTAAAAGTCAATATATGGCTATAGTTGGATGCACTGGAGTTTATGTTTGTTATATTTATATGCAGCAGGCATGAGGAGCGCTGTGTGCACGGACCCCCAAAGCCACCACGCTCCAAATATATTTTATTCTCCTTCACATTAAAATGTCAAATTAAAAAAACTCAGCGAACCAACATCGTCTATATGGGGCTCAATGGCTGAAGAGATGGAAGATGAAGAGGAGGAGAGAGAGAGAGAGAGAGAGGCTGTAGTGTGGAAATGAATCGGACTCAGCAATGAACAGAGACATTTAGAGAGATGAAGTGCACGATGAAGTAGCAGCAAGTGTAAAAAAAAAAGAAGGGGGGGGGGTAGTGTGCAGAGCATGCAGCATCCCCTGGTTAGAGGGGGTATATACTGGGGGGGGGGGGGGGGGTAGGATGGAAAGCCTCGCCGAGTGGAGGGGAGATAACCCCACTAATCATTTCCCCAATATGACGAGGGGGAGAACTACAAACTTGGGTCAGGGGCTCGGGGATTGACATCCCAATCTCAGCAAATAATGAAAGCTTTCCTCTCGGATCAGAAAGGAGGGTTAGGGAGGAGAAGAGGGGGAGAGAGGGAGAGAGCGAGAGAGAGAGAGAGAGGCTGTTGCTGCTTCACAACCACTTCATTGAAACCTCTCGTTCTTTGGCTCTGGGCTGCAGAGGGTCAATAAAAAACACGTGTGTGTTTCTGGACGACGCACTCAGGCCCCAAAACGCCTCGTTTATAATATACGACCGACACGACGGACATCTGTCAACAAAAGCTTTAAAACAACAACCTGAAACATATTTAACTGTTTCTATAAATGTTGAGGGTCAAACTTGTCCAACATCCGGCCTCCAGGGGCTGAAATGAACTTTTATTTTCATTTAAACTGAGCCAATTGATCAACATTTTTCTTTATTTTTAAAGTTTTCTACAAGTAAAAAATCCTTTTACATATTTTTATAATGTTTGATGCATTTTCACTTTGATTGAACACTTACTGGATCATTGCAGAATTCTTTTGCAATATTTTTTATTTGCCTTTATTTAACCAGGTCGGTCCTATAATAATATTACAAAACAACGACAGCTCACATTTAGTGCCCTATTGTATTTATGGTATATTTCATATTAAAGAGAACATCAAAGCTTTCATTTATTACAAAATCTAAAAATGTAATTTGTATTTACCGAGCAATAACTAATAATAATAAACTAATAATAATACACAGTCTATATGGAGCCAAGCGACCACTTTCAGGACCCAGAAAGTTCTGAAGTTAAAAACCTATATATGTATCTAAACCAGCTCTAAAAACACATATTATCACAATCCTAATCCTAATCTAATTGTTGCTTTCCTGTTCCCCGGGCCGTGAGGGGGGTGCTGTGGGCAGCAGGGGGTCCGTGTAAGCCACATCCCTATCAGATGACACACAGCTTATCCAATCAATAGCGCGGCGTGCCTCACACCGCCGGCTCCCACCGGCAGACACTCGGAAATCTTCTCCCTTTTCTTCAAACACACCCCGAGGCCCTGACCCCGAGGCCCTGACCCCGAGGCCCTGACCCCGAGGCCCTGACCCCGGACCGGCCCGCCGGGCCCCTGAAACGCCTCTGGGACCGCCGGCCGACACACGACCTGCAGGCGAGGAGCGAACCTCACGGAGACCTGCAGACGGAGACGTCGGGGGGGCGTCGGACCGCCGGGAGCACGGCCACTTATCTCAGCTTCTCCTTCCGGGGGATGGAAATGCAAATTAATCATCCGGCGTATAGAAAGACGACAATGTGATGAATTCAGCGAGAGCAATAACAACAACAACAAACATAAAAAAAACTCTAATTCGGGTTCTTCTGCACCACTATGTTTGAGATCGGTCTTAAAAGCTTTTGATTGACACGCGAGTGACACGAGTACAGGGTGACTTTTTCATGACTTTTCCATGACTTTTCCAGAACTTTTCCATGACTTTAAACCAAATTTCCATGACAAAACTGGAATCTCACTATAAACATGAACAATTTAGAACATTGTGCGTATTGAGAGCGTACGCCGGCTTATATTTTGAGCGTCTTTCTTTCAAAAACAGATTCATTATTTCAAACTCAGCGTAAATGATGTGATTATAAAACATTTCCATGACTTTTCCAAAACTTTTCTGATTTAATTTCTTTCCATGACTTTTCCTGAAAATAACCATTTTAGAATTCCATGACTTTTCCAGGTTTTCCATGACCGTACCAACCCTGTAAGTAGTTCTTTCATACAAAATGATGTTTACAAAAAGCTTTCAAATACAATACTAAATGATATATGTTGAGCTAAACATTCTTTCAAATCATAATGAAAAAGATGTATCTTTAGTTACCGTTTAAAATCGTTTTAAACTAGATTATTATAATAAATGAAGTCGTGCTTTTGGCTCTGACAAATACGTACAACAACATCCGTGGCACAACGGTAAAAAAAAAATTAACTGGCAAAAATATCAAATCTCAAAATCAAGCTCCTCCCGGCTCGCGATGCGTTCACTGATCGTTTTTACCAACAGGATTCCTTCTTCAGATGTAGTTCTGACATTCTCAAAGCAAACATAATCTGTACAGATTAGAGATTTTCGGTAGGAATTAAAATGAGAAAGACGACAGAGATTTGTCTGTAAAACTTTGTTCTCTGAACTTTTGGTTTCCATCCTTCAGAAGTGGAATGAGAATGTTCAGTTTGATGGACAGTTGACTGCTGTGTGTTGTGATTCACGGGGACCCTGAATGCATCTTAATTGACGTTTTTTGTAGTTTTTAAAATAGATTGAAGGATTACACAGCCCTTAATATATAGAAATAACATGTATTTACACTATTCAAAATAACATTACGCATCCGCCAGCTATTTATTTGACATAGTATTTAGTTATTATTGACAAGTTATATTGTTTAATCTTTGCAGGTTAGATATTGTGATGTATTAGAATAGCTTTTTCCTATGATAGTTGTTATTCATTGTCGTTTAGATATATTTAGTCTTTTGATTGTTCACTCATTGGGTATCACTGAGTAGGCAGCTCCAGGACCAGCATGCACCTGGGTCGGCCTTCCTCATCAGTTCCTTTGTTCTTTTTGTTTGTTTGTTTTGTCAAATGATCAGAATGACAGAATCCTGGACGGACATAACTTTTCTTTTTGTGAAACGCAAACTCGGAGCGTCGGTGGCAATTTGACAACAGTGAGTCATCTACCAACGCCTACTCTCCAACCCCGGAGAAAAAAGGGGAAGATTCTTCCGGAAGGCGTCGGCGCTCCGTGAGTGACCCCCCCCCGCTTCGGCTTATAAATGTGGGAGAGGGTCCGCGATCTGGTCTCATCCCAAAAAAGGCGGCTGCAAATTAAAGAGAGCAGGCGGTTTCTTGGTCAACGCCCCCCCCTCCCGGTCAGTGACCCCCCCAGGGTCCACCAGGGGGGGGGGGGGCTCTCACCTCATAAACATAAAGGGAGGAGAGGCCATCAATAAGTGATGAGGAGTGGTGTCCATGTATTTTTAACGGTGCCTCCTCCGTGTGATGTCTGGCAGCTCCCTCCTGGTGGAGGTCAGGGAGCAGAGGAGGAGCAGGCGTTTACTTTTTTGAATTAGGCCTCTCTCTCTCTCTTTCTCTCATTGTCTCTTTGGGAGGGGAGAAGGGGGGTGAGGGGGCCAGGTGGTTTCAAAAATAGATCAATACAACAGAAAAAAGAAAAGGTATCGATGGCCGACGCTCAGAGGGCAACGTGAGGAGGAACAAAGATGTGTGGCAGGCGCTAAAAACTTTAAGGCTGCAGGTAACAATAATAACATGCGTTGATCTCTTGAGAAAAGCAGACATAACTTATATTAACAAGTTACAAGTTTGACCTTTTTTAATCTATAACTTGATGATCCGGTGGTTACATAATGAATTAATCCTTTAATTGACCGTCTGTTTCAACATGAAATAAATATATGTATTTAAACAGTTCTCATGTGATTACTAGGATACAATAAAACTGATTTCACTAACACGTCTACATCTTTAATCTGTTATAGGGTTGTCATGTCGACGCGTGAAGTTATTACAAGATGCCAAATCCTGAGGAATAATCCCCTAAAAATAAAAAAAGATAAACTGATGATTTCCTTCTTTTTAAAACGTGGTGATGTTGAACGTCTCGGGATCGGTTTGAGGAAAGTATAGAAGAGGGAGCGACGCCGGGGAGGACATGATTGATGCTGCTTGTAGCCTCAAGGGGAGCAAGCAAGGAGGTAAGGAGGCACCTAAGGAGGCATGCAAAGAGGCAAGATAGGAGGCAAGCAGGGAGGCTTGCAAGGAGGCAAGTAAAGAGGCACGCAAGGAGGTATGCAATGAGGCGATGAAGGAGGCATGCAAGGAGGCAATGAAGGAGGTACGCAATGAGGCACATAATGAGGCACGCAAGGAGGTATGCAAGGAGGCAAGAAAGGAGGCAAGAAAGGAGGCATGCAAGAAGGCACGCAAGGAAGTATGCAAGGAGGCACACAATGAGGCATGCAAGGAGTCAAGCAAGGAATTACGCAAGGAGGCAAGCAAGGTGGCAAGCTAGAAGGCAAGCAAGGAGGTATGCAAGGAGGCAAATAAGGAGGCAAGAAAGGAGGCATGCAAGAAGTCAAGCAAGGAAGTATGAAAGGAGGCAAGCAAGAAGGCATGCAAGGAGGCAAGCAAGGAAGTATGCAAGGAGGCACCCTTTCTGCATCGTGCTCCATGCCGACTACCAACTCTTCACACTGTCAGACCCACTGAATGTGTTATAACTCTGTAATAACTCCCTCAGGTCACATGACGTCTGTTCTCTCCATCCTGCAGAGGGTTCTCCTCTCTTCTCTCCTGAAAGGCTTTTCCTCTAACTCTTTGGGGACTTGTTCCTGATCCGATGTGAGGTCAAAGGTCGTGGTGTCGTGTGTGTGCAGGTTGTAAATCCCTCTGAGGAACGTTCCTAAGTTAAGATGTTGGGCTCTACGAAATAAACTGAATGGAATTCTTCGTTTTTGCCGATAACTCAAAACCATCGTCGACTGTTCAAAACTCATCGGCTCCAGATGTGCACACGCAACGCCGCCATTTTGTGCCAGTGTTTGAGCCCATTTGCCCACACACACACACACACACACACACACACACACACACACAATGTGTGTGTACCTGTGAGCCCTCGCTGGGTGTCAGGTGTGTTGGGGGAGGGAGGGGGGGGGGGAGAGAATCAGTCTAGAGGTAGACAGGTTGGGGACTTAAAGGGGAAGGGGGGGGGTGCAGAAACACCCTAATTGGACAAGTGAGCCCGGTGGCGGCGAGGCCGGCGGCGGCGAGGACGCTCTACCTCGGTGACCACTCCTTGACATGCCATTTGCCTCCGAGGACCCCCAGGGCTGGCCGAGCAGCTGCCCGACAGAGCCATAACTCCGGGCCACGGCGAGGGGGACCTCGGGCTAACAAGCCGATAACGAAAGAGCCCGGCGGAGCGTTGGGGGGGGGGGGGGGGGACGAGGAGGGAGGGGGGAGGAGACAGCGAAGGAGGGTTAGGAATAGACCGAGGAGTCAAGAGGGGAACACGGGAGAAAAGAAACTTTTACTCTCTAACACGCGCGGAAAAGCCGGAGATCTCACCGCCGCCGCCGAGAGGAGGAAGGGCTTTAATCGCACGAGGGAGAGAAACCCAAAAAAAAAAAGAGGAGGCGACGTCGGTTCCTTTCCTGCATCCTAATGCTCACTTCATCATCACACACACGGAAACACAGCGACACCCGATGTATATTTACACGGAGCGGGGAGCGGAGGCGGGGGAAGTTTTGAGGCGTGACGCCGCGGAGAGATCAGAGGCCGGGTTTATAAGAACGGAGGCAAACAAACAAACAACAGCAAAGGCCCCTGGCTCTGCACACACACACACACACACACACACACACACACACACGCACACACACACAGAGACACCCACGCCTTTATCCGCCCTGGGTGGAGGGAAAACACACTCTCCCCCTCCCAGGTTTGAAGTGGCAAGCCGGATGAAGCGTGTGAAGCTTGACGCCAGGTGGGGAGAGAGAGAGAGGGAGAGAGAGAGAGAGAGAGGGAGAGAGAGAGAGAGAGGGGGGGGGGGGGGTGATGCCTTCAAACGCTTATCAATACAATTGTCTGTGCCAGGCGCGGCAGTTTAACCTGTTTAGCGCGGCGCCGGATGTGTCTGCTAACGGGCGCCGACAGACGGCGGCGGCGTCTTCACAGAGACGCACCGGGGCCTGATGGGGACTGAGAGTCCCAGTTTAACTGTAGCGACACACACACACACACACACACACACACACACACACACACACAACTCCACCGTAATAACACCCCGAGAAAAACACAACAAATTCCTCCCGCTTGCCGGAGAATAATAAATACATAAATACATAAAAACATAAACACACACACACACACACACACACACACACACACACACACACACACGCACACGCACACAGGGGTTGTGATGTGCAGTGGGAACATTTGCAAAACAGTAAATAGTGATTCAAGTGGAGCGAGATGTCTCAAGTTAGCCGGTTTATGGGAATCAACTTCCCGAACTCTGGATACCAACGGCCTCTCTCTCTCACGCCGAGGAGGGCGAACGACGAGGAGCGACCGACGAACACAGAGAACAAGAGGAACCGGCTGCCTGTCAGAGAACACGGAGAACACAGAACCCAGAGAACACAGAACCACCACGTGAAGATGGAGAAAGCGGGAATAAAATAAATAAATAAATAAATAAATGCAGGCCAGGAAACTCTCGCTCTTCTTCTTCTTCTTCTTCTTCTTCTTCTTCTTCTTCTTCTTCTTCTTCTTCTTCTTCTTCTTCTTCTTCTTCTTCCTCCTCCTCCTTCTTCCTCCTCCTTCCTTCTTCTTCTTCTTCTTCTTCTTCTTCTTCTTCTTCTTCTTCTTCCTCCTCCTTCCTTCTTCTTCCTCCTTCTTCATCCTTCTTCCTCTTCCTCCTTCTTCCTCCTCCTTCCTTCTTCTTCCTTCTTCCTCCTCCTGCTCCTTCTTCCTCTTCCTCCTTCTTTTTCTTCTTCCTCCTCTTCTTCCTCCTCCTCTTCCTCCTCCTCCTCCTCCTCCTCCTCCTCCTCCTCCTCCTCCTCTTTCTTCTTCTTCTTCTTCTCTGTTGTTGCCACGGCGTCGAGTCGAGGAGGTGAAACATGGCCGAGAGGCTGTGCGGTGGAGGCATTGGGGATTGCAGCTGGCGTGCAGTCAGGCTGGCTGCCCCCCCCCCCCCACCCACCCTGCACCTCCTTGATCCTATACGCAGAGGCAGGTCTCAGCAGAACCCCCCCTCCTCCCCCCCCACCCCCACCCTCCCTCCCGCGGGGGTGCCAAGACGCCGGCGCCATCCAAACCCGGCGCCGTCATCCTCCACACGGACACGTGAGAACAGGAGAGGAGGCGGAACACGCAGAGATATGCATGAGGCACACCAACATGTCCCACACACACACACACACACACACACACACACCTGTGACAGGCCGTACACAGATGTTCCCCTGATCACTGTAACAATGTCAACACACACACACACACACACACACACTGCCGCATCCATAAGTCGTAATGAACCAGAGGCTCGGAGCCCACGGTGTTCTCCTCCTGACAGACTGCAGACTCCTGCTTCTGGCTTCGGGGGCGGCATCGTGACCCCCGAGAGGAGCGCTGGAGAAAAGTGTGTAAACAAATAAATATATATATATATAGACACACACACACGCACACACACAAACGCACACACACTCTCTGCCTGAGCCTCTTTATGGCGGATCGGGATGGAGAGACGTGTCACTCGGCATCGCGAGGCCTCTCCGTTTCAACGCCGCCTGACCCCGCGGGGCGGCCTCCCCTTCAATCAGGCCTGGGAGAGGATTGGGAGAGTAACCGGAGCGGCTAACGGAGTGTTAAAGAAAGGAGGAGGTTGAGTCATACGATGCATCGGAGAGGAGAAAGGTGAGGAGGAGGAGGAGGGGCGGGGGCGGGGGGCAAGATGGACCGGACTGATATGAGGAGGACCCAGGTGGAGTCAGTGTGATGAGGTGGAGGAGGCGCACACAAACAATACAGGGAGGGAGGGAGGGAGGGAGGGGGGGTAACTATAGCTGAGCTGCATCGGGCGCATGAGGCTCCTGTCGATACAAAGTGACACACGGAGGAGGAGGAGGAGGAGGAGGAGGAGGAGGAGGAGGAGGAGGAGGAGAAGGAGGAGGGACACATATTACAGTAACTTTGGAATAAATAACACATAAAGTTCTGTGAGTACGGGGTGGTGTTCATTAGAAACGAGTGTCGTAGTGATCCCTGATCTCTGATCTGTGATCTGTGATCTGTGATCTGTGATCTGTGATCTGGGATCTGTGATCTGTGATCTCTGATCTCTGATCTCTGATCTGTGATCTGGGATCTGTGATCTGTGATCTCTGATCTCTGATCTCTGATCTGTGATCTGTGATCTCTGATCTCTGATCTCATTCCTGCTCACATGTTGAATGAACTGCATAATTGACTCATGGTAAATTATTTCACACTGCGAGACATTATCTTTATATATTTATGTTTGGTCAGTAGATCCATGTTTCTCAAACAAAGAAACTCACTGGTCCTCAAACTGGTTTCTATTCTCAGATTTTTTTTTAAACTAAATAAACATCTGGTGCCCAAACTGTGGAGAACTTTATTTTTGTGGCCGATATTTTGTTATTCTTTACTCGTACGGCAAAAAAATAGTTCATCGGATATTCTGAATATAAAATATAAATCCATTACGCACGACGTGAGAAACCTGAGAATGACCTTTGACCTTTATCAACGATTTTTGAGAGGGAGGAAACGAGAGGGAAGAAATGAGAGGGAGGAAACGAGAGGGAGGAAACGAAAGGGAAGAAATGAGAGGGAGGAAACGAGATGGAGGAAGCGAGAGGGAAGAAATGAGAGGGAGGAAACGAAAGGGAGGAAGCGAGAGGGAGGAAGCGAGATGGAGGAAACGAAAGGGAGGAAGCGAGAGGGAGGAAACGAAAGGGAGGAAGCGAGAGGGAGGAAGCGAGAGGGAAGAAATGAGAGGGAGGAAGCGAGATGGAGGAAGCGAGAGGGAAGAAATGAGAGGGAGGAAGCGAGATGGAGGAAACGAGAGGGAAGAAATGAGAGGGAGGAAGCGAGATGGAGGAAACGAGAGGGAGGAAGCGAGAGGGAAGAAATGAGAGGGAGGAAGCGAGATGGAGGAAACGAGAGGGAGGAAGCGAGATGGAGGAAACGAAAGGGAGGAAGCGAGATGGAGGAAACGAAAGGGAGGAAGCGAGAGGGAGGAAGCGAGAGGGAGGAATGTTCCAGAGGAAGAAATGAGAGGGACACACACACACACACACACACACACACACACACACACACACACACACACACACACACACACACACACACACACACACACACACACACAGCCTCCATGCGCTGCTCTCATCATGGAGCTCACCTCAGCTCCTCCTCTAAGCTATTAATTTTAAGCCACAAAGTTTACTGCCAGAACATCGTCGCCTTACACCCCCGCCTCCGCCAAGAGAGGAGGAGGAGGAGGAGGAGGAGGAGGAGGAGGAGGAGGAGGAGGGAGAAGAGTAACTTATTGTTTTTATATGAGATCTATTCCCCGGTGCTCTGGTCAATAATGACTCCATATAGCGGCGCCGCCGTGCTATTTGCCCGGTTCCCGGCGTGTTGTCTCTGCCGGTGATTGAGCGGCGCCGTTTTCCGGCGCGTGGAAAGCGCGGCGGAGGAGGAGCGGCGAGGCGGAGGAGGAGGAGCGGCGAGGCTAACGTCTGTTTGATCAAAGTTTATGGGAAATTTTCCCGGGGCCGCCGGGGGAGTCGCTGTTTATGAACTGTAATAAAAAAGAGTCATTATGACGGCGTGACCCCCGGTGCACAGGGGGGGGGGGGGGGGGTTGGTTATGTCTCTGTTTGCAATGAAGAGGTGATCTCTCACAGGCCTTGGAGAGAGAGAGAGAGAGAGAGAGAGAGAGAGAGAGAGAGGGGAAGATGGAGATGGAGAGCCAAGCAAGAGGCGAGGAAGAAGCTAAAGGGCTGAAAACACTCAATACAAGAAAAAAGGATAGAAAGAGAGATAAAAAAAGAAGATGTGAGTGAAGGAAGAATGTAGTGATTTGGGGGGGAGAGGGGGAGAGAGGGGGGAGAGAGGAGGGGGAGAGAGGAGATGGATAGAAAAGCAAGAGGCAAGGAAGAAGCTGAAGCTCTGAAAACACTCAATATAAGAGAGAGATGGAAAGAGGATAGAAAGAGAGATTAAAGAAGAGAAGAAGATGTGATCGAAGGAAGAATGGAGTGATTTTGGGGGGGAGAGAGAGAGAGGGGGGAGAGAGAGAGGGAGAGAG